>LPNX010879069.1:514081-624129 GCA_001517045.1 Pseudotsuga menziesii | reverse complement strand
GGGGGGGGGGGGGGGGGGGGGGGGGGGGGTCATTGTGCATTAATAAGCCCCTTAGGGTCTGGGCTGCCATGGCTGATTGAATCATGCATCCAAGACCTTCTTCGATAAGGATGAAGAGGAAAGGGGAAAGAGGGTCCCATTGACGAATACCACGCGAGGGGGAGAAGGTGGCAAAGGGGGAGCCATTGACTAGAATGGAAAAAAGGCAGAGTAAATGAGGGAGAGGATCAACTGAACCCAACCTTGATAGAAGCCGAATGCCAGGATCATCTTTTCAATGAAGGAACAACTAAGTTTGTCAAAGGCTTTTGAAAGATCAAGTTTAAGAATCATTCTAGGGGTTTTGGTGGATTTTAGAGAGTGAACCACTTCATGGGAAAAGATGATGCAATCAAGGATTTGGTGCCCTTCTACAGAGCCTAATTGCTCCAGAGAGATAAGGATGGGAAGCAGAGGTTTCAGTTTGCTGGCCACAACTTTGGAGATGATTTTATAAATGATATTGTAGATGGAAATGGGACGAAACTTACCAGGGTGAGAAGCACTGATTTCTTTCGGGATGAGCACCAGATGAATAACATTGAGGGCCACGAGGAGCCATTTTTTTTTGGTGAGATTCCTTCACCAGTCCAAGTACTTCCTCTTTGAGAATATTCCAACAATGGTGAAAGAATTCAATGGTGAAACCATTCAGGCCTTGTGATGTACCTTCTTCCATTTGTTTGACTGCTGCTTCCACTTCTTGCATGGTGATGGGTTGCATAAGGGAGTGGTTGTGCTCATTGTTTACCAGCGGGGGGATGTGATGTATTACTTTTTGGATGGAATATTGGCAGGAATGATTAGGTTCAGACAGGAGATGCAAGAAGTACCAAGTAATCTCATTAGATATTTCCTCCTACTCCTCCAACGTCTCCCCAAAATATGAATCCAGATTGCTGATTCTATTCCTCTTCCGATGTTGAATGGTTGACTTGTGGAAGAAGCTTATGTTTTTCTCTTTTTCTTTGAGCCATTTAACTCTTGCTTTCTAGTTCTAGTAGATAGCTTCCTAGTCACATCTCTTGTTAAGCTAGTTTAGCAGCTCCCTTTCTTGGAGTTTGGTTTCCTGGGTAAAACCATGATCCATGGGGTGGCGCTAGATGGAAGCTAGATTTTCTTGGATAGCCGCTTTATCCTTGAAGATATCTCCGAAAGTGTTCTTATTCCACTAGGGAAGGTGGGTATGTAGCATTTTGAGTTTTTGATGCATGATGGCCATTTTGGAACAGCCATACATTGTCATCTCCTTCCACTAGGAGTTGACACAGTCCATGAAGGTTGGATGAGTGAGCCATAATTTTTCAAATATGAATGGTTTATGAAGGGAAGTGCCCTGAATGTGCTAAGAGAGGGTTATGGGCCAGTGATCCGAGCCTTTAGTGGGAAGAACAGAGGAATCCAATAGACCGCCTAGGGTGAGAATTTGATCATAAACTAGGAACCGATCAAGGCGTTTAGCAATTTGGTGAGCACCTCCCCTTTTATTATTCCAAGTGAAGAAAGCAAAAGAGGTTTGAATATCCACCAATGCGCAAGAACTGATAGTGGATTTGAATGCATCATGTTCTACTGAAAGATCTTTGATTCCACCCTTTTTTTCCCCCAGATTGGTGATCATGTTGAGTTCGCCACCTATTAGAAGAGGAGAGTCTAGATGAGAGTTGTAGAACCAGTTTAGGTGATTTAGAAGGTTTGTCTTGGTGTTCACAATTTGGGGATCATAAATATTCATAATAAAGCTCTTGATACTAGAGCAAAGGATGTGAAAGGAAGCTGAGAGGGAATCAGGGGAGGAGGCAGCATCGTCAAGGGATATAAGAAGAGGGTTCCAACTGATGGATAAGACTCTAGAGGCCCCTTGGGAATCTATCGCAATGGTGAGACATTCTTTCCAAATTCATTTGATCATCTGAGAGATGTTCTCACTAGAGCATTTGGTTTCTTGCAGAAAAAGAATCATAGGTTGATCTTTTTAAGTCTTCATTTTGAGTATTCTTTGTTTGGAGCGATCGTTGATACCTCGGACATTCCAGGAGAGGATCTTCATTGGATAACAGAACGGAAAGAGGAAAATCATTTTGTTAACTGAACATATTGGTCGGATTCCACCAGCACTATACCCAGACGATTGATTCGTTGAAGAGCAGTTTTGCGGCTCTTTTTCTTTGCATCTTTTTGGTTCTTAATTTTTTCTATTTTCCCCACTTTTCTTAATCCTAGATTTTGCACTTTAGCTTTGGAAAGGGCTTTATGGAGAAGCTGGATCTACTTGTGAGGGATCGATTTGAAGGATTTTCTCATGTAGATGTCCTCCAGGCCAATGAGATCCAAACCTTCTGGAATGACATATTTCATGTCCTCCTCGTCTTATGAATCCATGGTTTTTTCTGGCATGTTATAGTGCGTCGTGCTTTCGTTTCCTTTTTTAGTAGGGTTTTCTAATAATTTTCCCATGGGCTGAGGGTTCCTTAGATTTCCTTTTTTTGTTATGGGTTGTTGCTCTCGGTTCTCTTGCATCCGAAATGTTTCTTGAGTAATTGTTTCATCTAGATCTTGGAAGTTTTTACTAGTTGATGGGGGGAGATCTGGGATCTTTTATTACAATGATTTCTTTGGGTTACACTTCTTTCTAGCAGTCTAGTGAAACCCTTATTCATCCATGCATGGCATCTTTGGTATTTCTTGTTTTTTGAGTGTGGGGCATTCTTTGAACAGGTTCCCATGTTCATGGCATTTTCAGAATCTAAAGGGAATGTGTTCATAATCTAGCGGCTAGATCCAATGAATTTCTTCGTGGGAGAGGCATATTGCATCTAGAAAGGCCTAAGCAATATGCATGTAAATGCATTTTTTGACATAGGAGGTGTATTTGTTCATTTTGGTTTGATCTTCTTTACGAAAAAAGCTCCCAAGGTATTGTTGATCTCTTGGAGGGTGGCTTCATCCTAGTATTCTTGAGGTAGCGACAACATTCGGATCTAGATAGGAGCCCAGGAGAAATCCTCTTTCTCTGGGCAGAATCGCTCTACCCAGTTTCGTAGATACAGGCCTGCCGAGTTAAAAAAGTAAGGACCACCATCTTCCACTCGCATTTTATCATCCAAGTGGTGAAAGATAATAGTGAAAAATCCTTTTGACCCTAGCTATAGGTCGAAGTGGGCTTTGGTTTTCCACTTAGCTACGATCCAACCTCTGAGGGCTTGTTTTGTTGGCCAGAACGCTGTAAATTGGTCGCTCAGGGCATGGCCTTTCATTTTTTTTTCTCTGGCATTGATTCTTTTAGCCAGGAGTGTTAAGGATGGACTTGCTGCCATGCATGGAATACAAGATTTTTCCAGGGTATGAGGACTTACTTCATTGTTCTTGAATGTGTCCGAATGGGGTTTGTCCTCTGTGTTGATGTCCTCCATTAGGATGGGAATATCTTATGTACCTATCATTACTATGGAACCAGACCCCATAGGTCCTTCTAGCCATTTTCGAGTGTCCTTTGACTGGGAGGGGCTCGGTCCCCCCCCCCCCAATGCTTTCATCATGATGTCGCAACACGATCGAGCTGAAAAACATATCCAAGACTTGCACTACTACAGCGAGACCGGTGTGACAGGCGAGCCGATCTAGAGAAGGGAGAAAACCATAGCAGAGCGATCCATCATTCCACATTCTCAAGTACTGACTCTCACATACCATCATCTATTAATATGCATTCAAGATACATGATTAAAACATGAACATAATTCATAATATCAACATCACCCACATATATATAAGTTCCGTAAAGTAATAAATCTCTAAGTCCACAGTGTCATCAAACTAATTAAGTTTCATAATAGTACAAAAATGCAAACAAGAAATGATAGCTCATGTAATAAGGTAAAAACAGGGAATTACAAAGTTTGCAAAGGTATTTACTATAAATACTATTCATAAAACACATGAATCTTTCCCATGCATTGGTAATCCTGAAAGGCATAACCTCGAGCTTATAATTTCCATAAAGAGTTCTAAAAGAGGCCTTTTGAATACATTTGTCTTTAACTATTAATTGATGATAGCTCAACTTTATTTCAATCTTATACAACACTTTAGCTTCAATGAGTTGAAAAAAAAAGTCATCAATCCTAGGAAAAGGGTATTTGATTTTAATATTGACTTTGTTCAACTATTGATAATCGATACATAGCTAAATAGTTTCATCTTTCTTTCAACCAAATGAGATCGATGATATCTAAAGTGAAACACTAGATGTTAGCATTAATTAATCCACTTTTGTCCAATATAGTCTATTTGGTCATTTTTCCTAACTTAGGGAGTTATTATTACTGTATTAGAGTATGGGGGACACACCTAGAGATTATCTTCCAGTTACTTCATGTTCATTCATGTGTTTATGTGCCTCTGGAAGCAATCCTTACATTATAGAAGCCCACTTTGAGTGCCACCTGTAGCTTCCGTCAATTAGTTGTGGTAAGTAAGCAGTTATGTTGAGTTAACCTCCAGTTACAATTAGTTAGATCACTATCAATTAGCCTAGCACTAGTTTTGGATGCATGCAAAGAGAGTGGCGCTTTATTCCCACTTACCTCATCAGTTAACTGATTGTCAATGATTTAGACACACCGAGTAAGCTATTTAGTCAGCTTGAGCTAGTAGATTCGATTCCTATCCATTGTGTTCGAAATCTATTTGGTTTATAATGATTGTATTATTGATTACTCAACAAAGATTAATGTTGTGATTATCTAAGCAATTCTTGTCCGATTTATCTTAAATTTGTGGCATGAATTTTGTGTTCAGTGTACATTCTCATTGATAATTCCACTGCATAATTCCCTTCCTACAACTTTCATATTTTCCTGTAGATCAATGGTGCACAAATTTAACACTAGACCTAATATAATATTTTTCTAATAATTCCTACAATTATCTTTTAAGTTCCACTCGTTCTAGTGTGCTTATTCTATCAGGTGGCTTTGAAATAGGCACATTTCTATGTACAAGATCATTAATGAAATCAAGAAATTTTTTTTTTATGGTAGGACATGCATTTCATCAATAAATACATCCTTGAAGTCTAAAATTATAGGAAATTCTTCAATCTTGTATTTATGTTTATTATTAGAGTCCGTTACCTATGTAGTGTACAGTTTGCACCCTTTCCAAACACTACGTTTGAACTGTAATGTAGAGATTTTTCTTACAAAATTTTTATGGAGGATGCCCGTTAATGTCTTCGCATTCATGTTATAATCCATGCAAGTAAATGTCTTTGCAAAATAATCTAATACAATTCTACGTTTTTCCAACCAATGCATGCCTATAATAAACTCATAAGAAACAAGGGGTCAGACATTCAATTCTTCAGTTGTAAATAGCATAATTATTTCTCTTCTTTGTCCCTATATCCAATTGAACCAACCATCCCTAATATATTTAGTTTTCTTTAATGCACATTGCTCAAATATTTCTGGGTAAACATAACTCCTACAAGATCGGAGATCAACGAGATTAGAAAGCAATTTTCCAGAATATTTACCTTCAACTTCTATGATTTATAGTTTATGCTCGGCTTGTCAATTATCCATTAATGCACTAATTATTTGGTTGATTTCTATATCACTAACATTAATAGTTTCTTCAATATTATGAATAGTTTTATTCATCCCAACTGTATTAAGGAATTCACTGAGTCAATTGTTCTCGTTGCAACTCCAACGTTGTAATAGTCCCAGAACTTTTCCTCCCTGCATTTTCAACAGGTTGATTTCTACTCTAAGGTTGTTTAGTCTCGTAAGTATCCAGTTGTAACAATTTAATTGATCATATTGTAAAATGGTATCTACCTATGGCATTATATATTTCACATTTTATTTAAGAAAACATTTAAAGATATACTCTTATCGTAAAAGAAAGGAATTTCATGACAATCACAACATTATAACTGCATAAACATAATAATCATGATGACATCATAAGCATAGTAGCATCATAATTATAGTGTCAAATAAGCATAGTAATATCATAATCTTGGTACGTCATGACATAAATAAATATTAATCAATATCTAAGTCCAAAATGAAAAATAAGAAAAGTAAAGTGTCATAGGTATGGGTAGTCAAAATATAGGGCATTACAAAAATATGAAAAAATGAAAAATATTACTTAAAAGGAGATCAATAATAATAGAAATTAAAAAAAAATTACCCAAAAGTAAATAAAGAGCTATTAAAAGAAAAAGTTAAATCAAGTGAGGATAGAAAAGTTAACAAGGTAAGACCAAAGAGAATTTCACAAAGAGAACTTAAGAGAACTTTAAATACAAAGTAAAGAGAATGAGAGATCATGAGTGGAAAAAATTATGAACAAAGCCCCTTTCTTAAAAATAAATTTGCAAACGTATACAATAAAATGGTATTGGTTTTTAGTTCACTTAAAGGTCTAGTTGTAGACCCTTGAGCACTTAATGACCCTGAAGAAAACATGGTAGTCATGGAAGGAAAGGTCTAGTTGTAGACCCTTGAGCACTTAATGACCTTGAAGAAAACATGGTAGTCATGGAAGGAATTTGATAAAGAAAGGGAAAATTATACGAGATTTACATAGAGTTAGAAAAAATCCTTCTCACTACTTTTCAATAGAAGTAAAGAAGATAGATAACACATACTCCCTAAGTCTTGTTCCTCTAACTTGCTTGGTTCAATTCTATCATATGTACACATTAATTGATGTTTATTTCAAAAGCTATCAAGCATTAAAAGATAATTTATTTTTAGTAGAAAATCTCTGGAGAATCCAATATAATTGATGTTCATTTGAAAAACTCTAGAGCATCAAAGATAATTGATGTTGATTTAGAAAACTCTAGAGCATCAATGGTAAATTGATGTTGAGTTAGAAAAACTCCAGAGCATCAGCAATAATTGATGTTCAGTTAAAACCTAAGTAGCATCAATGATAATACCCAATGATGAAAGATGAAGTATAGGCTGCAAAATTTATATGTTCAAGGTTAACCCTTGTGTGATAAATGTGATAAAAGAGTTGTTGATATATGCATTTGTACTATTTTAAATGTATTCTATATTTGGTTGAAAAACATGATCATATGTCTATAAACATGTTTTATGATAAATGTTGGAATTACCTTTTAATGTAGGTGTAAAGAAAAGGTTAAGAAAGACTATAAGCATTGAACATATCAAAAGGGATGTCAAAGAAATAAAACATAATTAAGAATGATATTTGCAAAGACACCTAAAGTTGATGAAAAAGTCTGAAGGGAATGAACAAAAATGATGATGTTATTTTTCAGGGGGAGGTAATATCTTGTATACCTCAACTTTTTTGCAATGGAAGATAGATTTGTAAATGTACAATTTACAATTTCCTCATGAGAAACTCAAGGCCAATGCCTCGCGAGTAAAGCATTATAAGTATTGTTATGTATTTCCTATGTTTTGAATTGAATTTGTATACTTACTAGACTGGAGAGCTTGACACAACTGAATGATAGGGGCATGACTCCAATGGGGTGAAAGGTTGAGTGGCTAGGAATCCATGTGTTTTGATGAAGGGATTATCTTAGTTCCTCGGTCACTAGAGAAAGCGTGAATTATGAGTGTTCACTTGAGGACCTAAGTTTATCTAGTTTTATTCTAAGAAAGAATAACCATTTACTTGTTTAGCTTAATGTTTTTAAGTGATATCTTAAGTCATTATTATTCCTAAGAAAACTAATAAGTTTCCGTAGGATAATAGTAAACTTCTATGAAATATTAATTATAGCCTAACCTCGGCAAGGGTGCCAAGAGAAATATCGTTAAAAGGTTTCGAGTTAAGCTAAGATTATTCCCATCCTTACCTTGAGTATAAGGGAGGAGGAAGATAATATTATAAAAAAACTATTATAGATTAATTATCAAAATTTATTCTTTGCATAATAAATATATGAATAAATTATACAAGGTTTACGAACATTGATTATTATATATTCATGTTGAAAATACATATATCTATAAATATATTAACAGATATTTAGATATATTAAATTCTTATTATAAATAATTCTAGTGGTGTTATGGAATGAGGAAATAAATGTTAGTAGAGGTTAAACTTTCATATAAGTATAACAAAAGGTTTGATTGTATATATTATAAATTTTGATAAATATATTAATAAATGATGCGCAGGCCTTACATCCAAAAGGACGCCGTTTCTTTTAAGTAATAAATAGTTAAAAGAAAGGAACATAAATTATATTGGAAGAGAATTATTGTAAAATAACATCATGTTTCTGTTAGGGTTGGAAAAAGGCTCTTTTGTTTTCAACAAACTGAAGCACAAGGATTGCAGATTAATGGTTTCCCCACGCCATAGAGAATTATTATCACTCAAGGAGGAAGGAAATCGACGATTAGAAAGGGGGACTTCCTGTAATAATGATATAACGGGTGTGACCATTAAGGGGGATTCATGATGAATGGAGAGAGAAAGGGAGGCATAGCCTCTCCTCTCACGGAGCCCTTATTTTGGCTTAACCATTTTTTTTCCCACTCCTTTATGTGAACTGTAAATGAGGCGACCCGCCTTGATCCCTCGTCTCAAGGAAGAAGATTTGTTTTGCATTTATGGAGGAAAATCTTTTGAATGAAGTGGCATTCTCTGCATTTAATATTTTTTCCTAGGACACCTATGAAATGAAAAGAAGAATGATGGTGTCTTGAAATTGGTGGGGAATCTTGTTCCCACTTCTTTGATATCAAGAGAATGGCACAGTCTTCTTGGAACATCGGTATTGTTAATGGGGTTGGATTGTTGCATTGCTTGACTGTTGCATCGTTAAAAGGGTGGGCTTTTATATCTATTCTCTTATTTATTTTATTTCTTTTGTGTGATGGGTAATGGAACAACCCTTTTGAGATCGATTGCATCTCTTGGAGAGGGATGAGAGAGTGCAGACCCTCAGGTTTTGTTTAGAAGTTGTTTGGAATTATTTTATTGATGATCTTCTTGATTAGCAGTTGTATGGAGAAAAATATAATCATTTGTCCTTCATACTCCTTTCTTTATGCATTGATTGGAGAAGGGTGCAACCCTATGGCCCTTATATTATAACTTGTTTTTCATTCTTTGTGAAATATAACAGAGGGAACAAGCCTTCTTGCTTGTTTACTGTGTAATACTTATTAGTTGATGTGACCGATGGAAGTTGCATTATGATTTTAGAATAGTCCAACGCCTTAATGAATTTTTATTAATGTAGTCCTTGGTAAAGGAAGGGTGCAACCCTAATACCATGAAGGGTGAGTAAATTATTACACTTTTAATAAGTGAGTACATGGGGGTAGGAAGGGATCAACCCCCTCTTATTTTGTTTGTATATATTGTTTGTTAACTTGTGCAAGGAGAAGCTTGCTGTCTTGAGCTAGCATGTCTCTTTAGTAGATAAACTGCGCAAGGAAAAACGGCTGATAGATAATGATATCTTTATTTCTATTTATTGTTGTTGATCGGGTAAAAAGATTGCTTAGTTTCACAGAGTAAAGCCTACGTCATCATTTTTTTTAACATTATTTGTTAACTATGTAAACAGCGAGCTCGGACCCAGGGAAGAGAGCAAATATTTCATGCCTTATTTTTGTTTGACTGAACACTGTTTGTTAACGGAATCAAAGCGACTCTGTCATGGGAAGAAGTGTCAGTACATCTCCTCTGTTTTTATTTGGCTTATAATATGTAAAAATAAGTATTTGGCAATGGTAAGAATTCTATAAATTCTTAAGAGTAGGATTGGTGAAGATCCTTGTTATTTTAGTGAAGATTAATGCCTTAATAGATAAGGAATAAGAATTATGAATCAAATGCCTTAATTTTTAAGTCAAACATAATGCTTGATAACTGAGAATATCGTGAAAGAGTAAATCTTAGAATATAGTTATGGCTTAAATCTTTAACCTCAATCTTTGTGAATAAATCTGCGTAAAAGGATTGTTAAGTATCTCTATGTTTAGTGGATTCTGGTTTCTTGCCTAGTTTGAGGGTGGTTTTTTTCACGGAAAACATAAGTTGGACACAGAACCAAAAAGTTGTGAGGAAAGTTGAAGTCAAACCTTCAGTAGTCAAGTCTTAATTGAGTAAATGCAAGCTTACCATGTTTATCATTTATGAATATAATATAATATTATTGAGTAAATAGTAGTTATCATTTATATGATCACGTGTACTGATTAAATTATTTAAAAGTTAGTAATACTAAAATTACGTGATTGTTTTTATTGATTAAAATTAAGTATAACTATTATGCATGTGTCCCTATCTTTCCAAGTAATGCCCATTAGTTTGCATATATAATTGACCCTAATTTAATAAAATATGCCTTTTCGTAATATGTTTTTATTTTATGACCACGCCTTTAGGCCTTTCTACTCAGTTATGCTTTGTATAATCTAAGCGAAAGAATATTTTAAATATTTCTATTATAAAAATATGGTTGAAATCCCAACTTCCTATCCTTTTAAAGTGGTATCAAATGTTGGTTTTGGTTGGATTTAATGTTATTAAGTAATAAATAATTGAATAAAATCATGGTTGGAATATAATCTTGCATGTTGAGATTATTGAAGAATATATATTGATAGAAGGTTATCGCAAAACACATATTTATTACATGGGATTTATAAATAAAATATATTTCCTTTATCGTTTAAATGAATAATAAGTTATGGAAAGAGAATTACCAATATGTGGAGCGTATAGTTTGATGCAAAATAATTTGTTGACAAAACAGGCTGTGAGGCTATTAAAGTGGTAGCAAAGGTTGGTTATGGTTGGATAGTTGTTTTGTTCTTGAAATTGAGTTTGATAGATAATATGTTCACTCTTGAATTATGTTAGTGTAGGAATTTGTTAATAAGATATAAATCAATATGCTTAGAAATAATAACTTAAAAACGATAAATGACGTATTTATACCTCTTGTTATAATAGTTATACAAAAATGGATGTTATCTAAGGAAAGCGTATGTTAGAATAAAAGAAAAGATGCTTCATTTGTTACACATGAATAATGAATAAACCTTATAATATAAAATATTTTCTTAAAGAAGTTGTAGTTTCAAATCCTTGATGAAAGGATTGAAGTTTGGATTGAAAGCTAACCAAGTCGTTTTATATGTGTTTCCTCCAACCTAGTGTGAGAACTGAAATCTTACTAGTTAGTTAAATTGATTTGTAGTTTTTTGGTACTAATGAATTAAATAAACGACAATGTACACGATCATGATGACTATTTCCAGGAATATTTCAATTAGTGCGAACACAATTTGTTCCCCTATCATGCATGGTGCAAGTCTAGAACAAAAAAGCACAGCAATATATCCTCTTCCTAGATGACTGATCTACTTGATTAGCCAACTCTTTTTACCTTGGGTGAAGAAGGTTGTATTTGTTTTACAGATCCTTGCGCAATCAACGGTACTTGCAAAGAATACATAGAAGAAGAGAAAACATGAGAGAAACACGATAGATCAATAATCTATATTAATGATCAAGGAGACTTGTAATAAACAATCAATATGAACAATAATCATTTATGGGAAAGAGAAACACTTTTTTATTAAGAACAAGAAAGGAAAGCGACAACCAAAGCCTTGATGTCAAATATTTTCTTTTACAATATCTTTGACACACTCACACACTATCAACTATGCAACCTCTTTCTCACAAACTCTCTCTCTTTTTCTCCTATACCAGACTTCAATCAAACAACATAAGAATTCTCTATTGTTCTATGCCCTTTATATGGTCCAAGTAGCTTGCATTTATAAGCCAAAGGAAGCCGAAATGGGCTGAGATATTTTGGGAGGAAGGTAGGGAATGATCCCTATGGGTTAGGAGCTTGAGTTCCAGCTCTTTGACATAGATAGGATCATAGGATCACCCTCCACGAGATATTTTGCTTGAAAGTTTCTCAAAACTTCTCTTTTTTCCTTGTTGGGCTTGTTGACGCTCCTTGTAAGCAAAGTAAGTGCACCAACATACCGACGCCTCATGGCAATGGTAAGCAAGTTTCAGGTCTAGCTAGTGCTCTCTGTCAGACTGCAAAGTGCGCCAGGAAACCTAGTTTTTGAGCAATAAGGCCCCAAAAGCTAATTTTGTTAGGGAATTTAGATTATAAGAGCATTGAGATATTTGTTTGGTGTAATAGAATGCCCTCCCAAAGTATGAAGAAAGAGGAATGTGATAAGTAAAATAATTTGCTAGATATCGATCTGGTTTCGTAGGAAAAATAGATATGAGTTATGAGTTGATGCATGACCAATAACTGACTATCTAACTCAATCATGGTTGCATACCAATACATTGCAGATAAATGTATAGTGACCAGGTCATGGCTACCAATAATACACTGTAGATCCATGAACAATAAGACTCAAATAGAAACATGGCTACAAAACATATAAGGTAGATCCATGTCATGCTAAATCGATATTGGACATAGCCACAAACATACACTATGGATCCATGTCATAAATTCAAACAATACTCGATCACAACTTGAGGATAGCCATGTATTTAGGTGAATACCTAACCACGCATTGTCTTCATTCCAATCCCAAACGATACAATTCTAACCATGTGAATGTATGTCATGATGTCGAACATGGAAGAAACCACTTGATTACCAATCATTGATGTATATTGTTAACCAGTGCGAGGGATATCATTATTAATGTTAATGATTCCCAAGGTATCCCTGTAATGTCACCAAAAAATCAAAATTAAAAAAAATTCTTAGGCTAGTAAAAACTACCTATGCTGGACATTATTGAACTTGCGGAATATAACGTACACTAAGTGTACCACTGTTTCATCGTAAGTTTTTCTTACGTTCTACCTTCTTACTTTCAGTTACAATTATTACTGTGTTTTACATTATGGCGTCGTAATGCTGATTACTAAGTTATTCTTATATTTATATAGTGTTGTGTATGTGTAGCTACTTTTATTATCTACTTCTTTAATTTCAGCTTGTGTTTGCTTATTATTTATATGGTTCTAACATAAATTTGTTCTTGGAACCAAAGTGGGTGGAGTGGCGGGACTAGTTATCCCATGTAACATCCTGAGAGGTAAGGTTTCTACTTGTCTAGCAGCTTTGTTAGTTATGTTGAACTAAATCACAACTCCCATTTTATGTACATATTATACTTAGCGTCAGAGAACTTGTTACAGGAAAACTGAACGCTTGATCACTCGTACTTATGCTCGCAGCTAGTGACACCTACTGATTGTTTATTATTGTTGTTTAAAGAGTTATAGTATTGACAAGGTCAATACCACCCTATCATTACATGATGCGAACTCGGTAATTTAATGGAACTTAATATTCTTGGTGTAATTGCTATTAATTGTTAATACCCTATCCTATTTGGTTTACATGTTTACTTTACGATAAGTAATTAACTTATACTTTTGTTTATGTTTTTACAGGTTCAAGTATTCCTATGTTAAAAACCCGGCTTGGCTTCATACTTAAACACATACCATGGGATATTTCATATGCCATGGTATTAGGCTTAGAGCCTAAAGAGTTTGATGAACCTAGCTTATGGTATAAAGCCTATTGTAAGTGATATATATAAATCTTGTGATTTGCATTGACCTTAGGGGTGGTCAATATATGTATAACATAGATTTAAAGTTATGCGCAAGGGGTCTAAGACTTGCAAAGAAAACATGGAGGCATTCAAAATTGATAACGTATAAAACTATAGAGATGTGGGTTTTTGGGTTTGATAGTGGTCAATAGGCGAGCACCATTAATAAGCATTGGGGTGTGTGGAAACCCAAACTTAGGGCTTGGCTCACGATGGTTTTGGTCATTTCCTAGGTAAGATGTTTTCTCTTGGCTCTGGTGTGGATGGAGGAGGATGACCTCGCTAATATCGACAGGATGGTAAGATGTGGGTTTGTTTTGCTTAGTTCCTATTTGCTATAGCTTGTAATAGCATAGCTTGCTCCTCGTTGTGCTCTTGTCCTATTGCAGGGTTATATAGCTAAGGAGGAAGATGTTTGGTTCGCAACTTGCAAACAATTTGTGGGAAAGCGTTGCTCATATGGTAATCCTGCTAGCAATGTCGTTACTTGTCCCTCTTGTCTTTAGAACTTGGTTTTGAAATTTGTCGTGGGTTTAACGGATTCTGGCTCCATTAGTATTATACATTCTATGCAGCGACATACTTGGTATTTAAGTTGTGGGGTTTCATTGGCTTTCAGGTCTGAGTTTGTAAAGACTAGGGCTGTAAATAAAATGGTTTCAATCATGAAGTGAAACTTGGTGCCTTGGTAGGCTCTGTCTATAATTTTATAAATTGTATTTTGGTTTTTGCTATGAGTCATGGCAGCACCATTGTTTTCCATTGTGCAGTGGCCACAAGTGACGATTGTGTAAATTATTTATGGCTTAATGAATATTGTGTGTGTAAAATAGTTTTGCGTTGATGTTTATTATGATCTTGCATTTCAATATTTTATTTTTATTTATGTGGAAAAATCCTTCATCAATTGTAATGGTTATGTGCATGACTGAACAATCAACTTGATGGATTTTGGGGTCAAACAGTGAATGGCGTTGGTTCCCACCATTGTGGTTGTGATAAATAATAGAGTTAAAGTTGGGGTTTATGATGTGGAAATGGAAACGCATGGTAGACTGTTTATTTGTTTTATCGTAGGGTTTATAATTCCTTAGAGCATTTAATTCTTTTAATAAAGAAGGTCGATGCCATAGATTATAGCGTGTAAGTTTTATAAGGGTCTTATGGCCTCTATGTTGAACAATTAGTTTTAGATGCAGCTCGCATGCCAACTATGTAAAACATGGCTCTGTGTAATATAAAAAGACCTCACAGGATCCAATCTTCAGTCTTTACTTATGATGAGGTTTAATAAAAGGATTACTGTGTATAAAAGTTATTATGGTTGAGCACCGTGTTTTCTTTTATTTCTACAAAATGGAAATTGGTTATCTACACGATTCATTATTGTGACCTTCTTTCAATGGCTTGGTTATTATATGATTTCTATGTATAGATAAATAATGTTGTTCTTATTTGGGAATTCTGAGTGTCCATAAGACTTGATCCTGTGACCTCATTGTGATTACAGGGTTCTTAATTTAATTATTATAATGCTACTTTGGTTATTTGTTATATGATGGATGTGAGTAATATTAGGTGGGACTAGATCATAAACCAATGAATGGTCTCGATACTTGCTCTGTTTTTTTTATTATGATAATGTTTATTTTAATGGAAATGATTTGGTATTTAGCATAAATTTATTTATGCAGACCTTGAAAGGTCTTCGCTGGTCTTTATCTTAGATTTAGTATGGGATGATTATAATTTGTTCTTAGATGTAATTGTTATACCGGTAGATTAGATTTATAATTCTATTTCATAAATGTTAGTATATATATATATATATATATATATATATACAAATAGTATACTGATTATATATTAATAGTATACTAGTTAGTTTCTTGTTATTAAAATTAGATGATACTAAATTAAATCTAGGTTTTAAATTGAAACATAGATCTAGACTAGTAATTGTTGAATGTGGCTCTGCTAACAAATGAATCTATCAATAGAGTATATAGGCCAAAGAACAACTAGGTAAAAGATTTAAAATAAAACTTAGTTTGTAGGAAACACAGTTTAAATAGTAAAAATAATACATGAGTAAAACCAAGGTGAAAAACCCTTGATAAATATTTATACATGAATTAAAATTACAGAACTAAACTAACTGAATAAACCCTGGATGATTCTAGCATAGGAAATAAATTACAGCCTAGGATTATAATTTAAAATGTAAACCCTAGAATATTTAAATAAAAAACAACACATAGGGTTAGAGAAAATAATGTAAATCTTTGACTAATTTACCAATCATTTACTCTAGAAAATGGAATAGGTAGGCTAGGGATTCATACTTGTAAATTGAATCTCCTTTAATGGCTAAAACATGTACACTCAAATAAATAGCATTAACAATTCAGAAGAAGACTCTAACCTATGTATTAGATGACTGAATCACTTGGGAACTACGACATTCCACCCAACAATTACTTAGAATCATTCGTGGTTTCAATCCGGAACCCCTCGAGCTGGTTACAACATGCAAGTAGGTTAGAGCTCCTAAGGTAAGGTTTCCTAGCTGGTATATCGATTCTGGATCAGGTCTCCTTTTCCCCTTCAGGAAAATGTTCTCCAAGAATTAGCTTGAGAGATAAACAGGAAAAATAATGACTCCAAAACATAGATCAGAACCCCAATCCTTTGCTTGGATTGAGACTTTATAGACATACTTTTCAGTCAAAGGGGCGGTTAAATCAATAAATGCTTCATTTCTTGATTTAACTCTTTTTATTTAATTGAGTACCTTTAATATTTTAACTTATGAACTTTTATCTAGTTCATAATTTGACCTTTATAGGTATTATACTATTTAATTTTTATCTTAGTAATAAAGTAATAGATGGAAATTTTCCTTCTTTCTCATATTATTAGTATTATTAATATTATTACTATATTTAATCTTTATACATACCATGTATAAAAGACATAATAATATAACATTTGTTAATATTTGTCTTCGGGCATCACATAATGTGATCCTTAGACTTACGACACTTTCTTCAATAAGGTCATCTGGTAGATGGTTAGGTCTAGTAGGCTAGGCAACTCTAAACATCCTTGCATGTTGGATTCCCTCGTATAACATGGTAGTTTTTCAGTACTTGATGAGAATACAGAAATTCAAAACTTCATTTAATCTTTTATAAATAAGTCAAATGAGATCAATAATTTCCTTGAGTCATTTTCACTCGGAAATCATTAATTCTTTTCAGTAATTCCTAGCGCTTACCAGAGCCCATACTCAATTCTAAAAAAAACCAAGAGTTACAAACTTAGTGCAATTACAGAGCTTCTTCGCTCAACACTAATGTTAGGATTTACTTGTACGATACACCTAGGGATACAGTGGCCAAGGATTTGATGTTCCAAATCTTATGCTCAACATCAACATGGAAGGCTCAAGGGCTTATGCCCAACACTTCCAATTATCTTTTCATGTGTTCTAAATCTTCTCTCTCAACCCAAATTTAAGTAATCATGTTCTCCAGAGCTTTTTGTTCAACACAAAACATCTCATCAATCATGCACTTTAGGGTCCATTCCCAACACAAACAAGCATATATATATCATCAGCAATGGGATTACGCCCAATATATATAAAACAAATAATCATTTTCATGTGCAGGGGGTCTTCCACCCAATATATCAAAATAAAACATCAATACAACATCATAATCAATAGGCTCATGCCTATAAGTGTTAGGTCAAAAATTTATAATAATACATACCTCCCCGCTTAGTACACCACCTTCTCTGGTGTTCTAGGGACTCTAAATGAAATCATGAAACAAGGCGGGGTAATCCTTTCTCATGATGGCTTCATTCTCCCAAGTAACCTCATCGGCCTCAAAGTGATTCCATCACACTTTAAACTACACTAAGGTGCATTTCCTAAGTCGCAAATCTCTCTTGTCTAGTATATAAATAGGTTCAGGTGAAAACTCCCCTTCAAGTTCCACCTGTAATAAGGACCAATCAATCACATGTTTAGTATCATAAACATATTTCTTTAATAATGATGCATGGAAAACATTACGAACTCTTATGTGCACAGGAAACACTAGTTCATATGCCACTGACCCTTTCTTGGGTAGTGTTTCAAAGGGTCCATAAAACCTAGGTGCTAACTTACCACACCTTCCCAAGCTCAACTAGCTCCGTTTTGCTTTTACTTTCAAGTAGACATGGTCTCCTATTTGATAATATTTATCTTTTCTTTTCTTATCTGTGTAACTTTTCTGGAGGTCTAGTGCTTCTTTAAGGTTCACCTGGACTTTGGTAACCAATTCTTCCAATTCCTTTAATAAATTAGGCCCTAACATGAACCGATCCATTGGACTATCCCAAGTAACCGTTGTTCTACACTTCTGTCCATAGAGTACCTCAAAGGGACTCATCTTGGTGGAATTCTGGTAACCGTTGTTATACCCAAACCCTGCAAGATGTAGGTACTCATCCCACTTAGTGGGGTTGTTCATCACATACATACTAAGCATGTCCTCAATAATCTGGTTTACTCTTTCTGTTTGTCCATCTATCGGTGGGTGATAAGTAGTACTAAATTTCAACCGTGTCTATAATTCAGAGAATAAATATCTCCAAAAGTTTTTTTGTAAACTTAACATCTCAATCAGAGATGATCGCCTTGGGTATCCCATGAAATCTAAATATCTCCTTCAAGAAGGTATCGGCAATGTGCACTACCTTGTAGGTCGACTTCACATGAATGAAGTGTGATGCTTTTGACAACTTATCAATTACTACAAAAATAGAATCATTTTGCTTCTTACTTTTCAGTAGACTGGTGATAAAATCCATACTAATGACCTCCCACTTCCATTTTGGAATGGGTAACGGTTGCAACAATCCCAAAGGATGCCGATGCTCAGCTTTAACTAGCTTGCATTCCTAACATTTCACGATAAACATCGCAATGTTGAACTTTAACTTAGGGTAGAAAAAGTATCTCTTGACAGTGGATATCTATTAGAATTTTATCATTCAAGCTAGCACTATGTTAGGATCTTTAACTGCGAGAATAAGAAGTACAAAAATCAAACACAAGAGACAATGAACATAATGTTTTTCCTTGGGGAAACCATAAATACAGAAAACCCTGTAACTTCCTCAGATATAGAATTAGCACCAAAATTAAAACCCAAAAATAGTAAGATGATCTCCCGACAGCAGTAGTCTCTTTCTTTCTAGCCCCAACAACTTCTTCTCCCTCAGCTATGCACTACAACTGAGTGTGAGTGAGTGTGTGATAGATAGAAATGATCACTCTCTATTTATACTAATTCCTGAATTGACAATAACTCACTAGGTCCGAATTCACTGGCAGAGTCAAATAACCCTAGGGCCTCGAAACTGTAGGGACTTTAACCCTTGATCAATAGGAGGGTTACCCACAATGAATTGACATGACTTGTTTACATTATAGAAACTCCTAATCATAACATTGGGGAATGACATGACTCAATTACATTACAAACACATCCCGAAATAAAAATCGGGAAACAATACATAAGATATACAAGTGAATACATTCCAAAGTTATAATTACATCACCACTCCCTCTTAACTAGGAAGGTATTCTCTCGACACAATTTATCAGCACAAGTATTCCTTTGTGTATCATCTGGATCATCATCAAGTTCTTGCCATCTTCAAGTCATCTTCATTTCGATCTGGATCATCATCACTAGATGTAGATCATCAGTGGATCTGGATCATCTCTACTAGATCAACATCATTGGATCTGGATCATCACTGGATCTGGATCATCACTACTAGATCATCATTAATGGCTCTGGATCATCACTGGATCTGGAGCATCACTTGATCTAGATCATCACTGGGTCAAAATCTCTGGTGCTATCTCATGATTCTTCTCGTCATAGGAAGTTCTACAGAGCCAGCCCTTTTTCATGCTAGTTGTAGACCTATCCTCCATGTAGGTATTCTTCACTGCTTATATCTAACCCTAAGTTAGAATGGCCTTGACTCATCAGAAAGGCATGCCTAGGACTCACATCTGACTATGAGAGGAACACATCCACCATCATGTCAGAATGGCCCAGCCCTCACATCTGACCATGGAAGGAACTTAATCCTCCCACCATGTCATAATGGCCCATCCCTTACATCTAACCATGGAAGGAACTTAATCCTCTCACCATGTCAGAATGGAACAACCCTTACATCTGACCATGGAACGAACTTAATCCTCTCACCATGTTAGAATGGCACAGCCCTTACATCTGACCATGGAAGGAGCTTAATCCTCTCACCATGTCAGAATGGAACATACCTCACATATGACCTTGACTCGTAAAAAAGGCTCTCATTTCCAGAATAAGGGTTCCTGGTAACTAACTGGGTGCCTCCATTCAGAGAATGGGAACAACCCTTATATCTTATCAAGTGGGGAGATATCCCTCAATCACATTAGAATGGCCCTGCACTTATATTTGATCATGTGAGACTACATCCCACAGTCATATCATAGTGGCCCTCAGTCCTAGATTGAGTATTCCTGGTAACTGACTAGGCACCCCCATTCAGAGAATGGAAACAACCCTTATATCTAATCATGTAGGAACTAATCCTATAGTCATATCATAATGGCTCAACACTCATATCTGACATGGAAGTAACCAATCCTTTCACCATGACAGACTGAATCAGCCCTTATATCTGACCATGGAAGGAACCTAATCCTCTCACCATGTTAAAATGGCTCTCGAACTCATCAAATCCCCTTGAAGGGAACCTTGATATGGAGAACACCAAGCTTCTCCCTGAAGTACTCAAACTTCACTCTAGCCAATGGCTTCATCAACACATCAGCTATATGTTTGTCCATTGCAACATACTAGAGCTTCACTGCTCCTCTTTGCACCATATCCCTGATATAGTGATACTTGATCTCGATATGATTCGACTTGTCATGGAACACTGGGTTCTCCGTCAACTTCACACAACTCTGGTTGTTGCAGTATGTACAAGTAGCATATAAATGGAGATCAAATAAATCAAACAGGAGCTTCCTTAGCCATACTCCCTCACAACTAGTTGAACAAGCTATAGCATACTTTGCTTCAGATGTACTCAATGCCACACAGGATTGCTTCTTGCTAAACCAATAGGTCACACCTGATCCCATACTGAAGCAACAACCTGAAGTGCTCTTCTTATCGATGGAACTGTCTGCCCAATCTGAATCAACATAACCCTCCAGATTAATCTTCTGATTTGCCTCATACTTGAGCCCATAATCAACTGTACCCTTCAGGTACCTTAGAATATGATTTGCAGCAATCAAGTGAACATGTATCGAATTTTTCATGAACTGGCTTAAGGTGTTCACAGCAAAGAAAATATGTGGTGTTGTGTTCATCATGTACATCAAGGACCCAATCATCTGACGATACATCGTAGCATCAACCGCTTCTGATGAAGCATCACTCAATAGATTCAGGTTTGATTCCATAGATGTGGTCATGGCCTTGCAGTCCA
Source organism: Pseudotsuga menziesii (assembly GCA_001517045.1). Taxonomy (NCBI): domain Eukaryota; kingdom Viridiplantae; phylum Streptophyta; class Pinopsida; order Pinales; family Pinaceae; genus Pseudotsuga; species Pseudotsuga menziesii. The sequence goes on along the minus strand of LPNX010879069.1, from coordinate 602,857 downwards.
TCAGCCATAATCTCTTCAGGATCTCTATTCTATACTTCCCTTCCCCAAGGAAATTCCATCTGCATTCTGCCACACCTCCATTCCTAGAAAATAATGCATCATACCCAAGTCCTTCATTTTGAACTCGGCAGCAAGCTTCCTCTTTGTATTAACGATCAACCCATCCATACCTGTTACAAATAGATCATCTATGTATAGTAGGAGCATCACTGGGTTTCCATCTTTAACCTTGTAGTAAAGGTTCAAATATGCTTTTCTCTTTGTAAATCCCAAACTAGATAGAAAGTTGACAATTCTGCCATACCATGTCCTGGGTGCTTGCTTCAAACCGTACAGGGCTTTATTCAATATACACACATGAAACTCCCTGTCATGTGTCTCAAAAGAGAGTGGCTACTCCACATATACTTCCTCTTCCACTACACCATTCAAGAAAGTAGTATTGACATCCATTTGGTGTATCTTCCATTTCATTACTGTAGCCAAAGAAAGTACTGATATGATGGAAATGTATCTGGCTACAGGTGCAAAAATGTCTTCATAATCTATTCCTTCTTTCTGGGAGAAGCCACGAGCCACAAATCTTGCTTTCTATTTTTCTATGTTGTCATCTGCAGCATGCTTGATCTTGTAGATCCATTTGGAAGTTACAACAGACATCCCTTTTGGTCTTGGGACAACATCCCAAAAATCATTCTTCATGATCAATTGATGCTCTTGAATCATAGCATCCTTCCATTCTTTCCTTTCTACCGCTTCTTTATAGTTGGACGGTTCTTTATCGATGAAATCGCATAGTAAGGCTGCATACCTTAAGCAGGATCTGGTCCTCTTTCTTTCTCTTTGATTCTCTTCTGGACCCCCATATCTTTCTACACCTTGGATAGATTCTCGTACCCAAGCAGGTTTCCTCTTATGAGGATTCTTCTTTTGAGGTGGATCTACATGCTCTTGAGATTCTTCTAATTCTTGATCTTCTACTTGACTTTCTTCATTCATGGTTGTGTCATGAATTATGGGTGCTTCTGTTTCTTCAAGTTCTTCAGAAGGCCTCTTTCTAGATTTGTTGTAAGCTGAGTCTTCGTCAAATGTTACATTCTTGCCAATGTCAATCATCTTGAATCATGGGAAGTATATTCTATAATCCTTCAAGATTTCAGAGTATCCCACAAATATACCCTTCTTTCTTGAAGGATCTAACTTTGTCCTCTTTTCTTTGGAATGTGTATGTACACTGGACTGGTGAATATTATGAGATGGTTGAATTCTTGTTTCTGGCCAGAAAAGACTTCTTCAGGTGTCTTGTTCTCGATTACTCTGTGTGGAGTATGGCTCTGTACATACACCCCTATTCTGGCAGCTTCTGCCCATAGATGCATGGGAAGATGTTGATCATGAAGCATAGCCCTTGTAGCTTCCATGATCATTCTATTCTTTCTTTTTGCAACTCCATTCTGTTGTGGATTATATGGAGTGGTTAACTCCCTCTTAATCTCTGAATCTTTGCATAACTCTTTGAATTCATTTGATCTGAATTCGCTGCCATTATCTGATTGAAAATTCTTGATCTTATTTTCAGTGTGGTTCTCAATAAAGGCTTTGAATTCCTTGAACTTGCTGAATACTTAATCTTTGTTCTTCACGAAGTAAATCCATGTCTTCCTAGAAAAATCATCAATAAAAGAAACACAGTATACATACCCACTTAATGAACTTCATGACATTGGAACACATACATCGGAGTGAATGATTTCCAAGATTCCCTTTTCCTTGCTCTTGCTACTTGGAAATGTATTCTTTGTGTTCTTTCCTTTTGCACATCCTTTGTAGACTCCATCATGTTTTTCCTGAATTTATGGAGACCTTCAATAGCTTTGCTTGCAAGTGGTACTACTCTGTAGTGCACATGTGCAAGCCTTCTATGCCAAAGTTCATTTGGCTCTACTGTGTCATGGACCAAAGCTTTTTCTAAATGGCCGTGCTGTTTTTATAGGCCTCCCTCTTGTTCCCCAATTACTAGTGTATCATCAAAAGTCTTTCCGTTACATGAGAACTTGGCCATCTGCAAATGCAACCCTCATACCTTTTGCATCTAATGTATATATGGAGAGGAGGTTCCTCTTAAGTACTGGTACAAATAATACATCCTTCATCTTCATAGAATTTCCAGAGTCTATCTTATAGGAGGATTCCCCACTACCTTTTATTGGATACTGGTATTCGTCTTCAAGTTTCGCCTTGTGGGGTGATTCATGTTCTGATAGTATTACAAAAGACTCTTTGAATCCTGTCATATGTTTGGAAGCCCCACTATCTATAAGCCAATCATTGCTTCCATGTGTGATGTTTTCCATGAGAGTAGAAATCAAAACATATTCTTCATCACTTGAAGAATCATCATTTTCTTGCTTGTTTCTCTTTGTGGAAGGTTCATCATCTTCTGCAGCATGAGCATGATGTATTCTCTTGTTGTTTTTCTTCTTGTGAGAGTTTTTTTTTTTTTTAGGACAATCTTTGGCATAGTGTCCTATTTCATCACAAGTATAACATCTGAGTTTAGTTTTCTCAGAGAAAGAGTGCTTACCTTTGGAAGGATGATGATGGTCCCTCTTGTTTTTCTTGGATTGATCCATGAGAGCTTGATCTTCACTTCCCATCCCTTCTTCTTGAGCTACTATCCGAGCTTCTTCTTGTGAGCATTCTTCCCATAGTCTGCTGAACTTGACTAACTTCTTTCTGGCATAGATCCCTTGAATGAAAGAGTCCCATGTCCTAGGGAGACCATTCACGGTGGTCATTACAATCTATGCATTCTCCACTTCTTCATCCACTGCTTCAAGTTTTTATTTGATCTGGGAGACCCTTATGAAGTATGACTGTATGGTCTCTGCATTTTGAATCTTCACATTCTTCAACTCGTTCCTCAAAGTCATTTTCTGATTTATGTTCTTTCCTTCAAATAGTTTGGTTAGGGAATCAAACATAGCTTTAGGTGTCTTTAGGAAGGACACATGTGGTATGTGGTTATCCTTGATTGAATCAACAATAATATTTTTAGCCATAAGAAAAATTTTCTTGTGTAAGGCCTTAGCCTCATCTCCCTCTAGAATTGGAACCTCCTCATTGATGTAGGAGTCCAACTCATTTTCTTCCAGGACCAGGAAGATTCTATACTTCCAAGCTCAGAAGTTATCATATCCCTCAAGATTTTCATCAATATTGGCATGGTGAGACATCTTAACTGAGAACCTAAAATGGAAATACAAAATATTTAGATCTTACCAGGTCAAGATGTCAGAAGTGGATTCTGAAGCTAAATTTCTGCAGTTCTGGTTTAGGATCAAATTAGCGTTTGACTTTCCTAGAGTTATGTCCAACCAAATGCTTTGATCTTGATCTCTAAACTTCGATTTTGAGGAGGAGATCAATCTAGGCTTGGGATCACTAAAAAATTCCACTTCTGTGGAAAGCCCTAATTTTCGGCAGCAGTGTTGGGTCAAAAACTGAAAATGTTCAGAATCAGATTCTGCTTCGACAAAAAGATGCGCCCTAGGGAGGAGAATCATCCCAACCTTATTTTGCTGAAAATATATGGAGAGGGATCCAAAATATAGGAAGCCTTAGTTTCCACAGCTACACAGTGCCTTCTTCTTAAGTTAGCTCTGAGACCATGTTAGAATTTTATCATTCAAGCTAGCATTATTTTAGGATCTTTAACTGAGAGAATAACAAGTACAACAATCAAACACAAGAGACAATGAACACAATGTTTTTCCTCAGGGAAACAATAAATGGAGAAAACCCCGCAACTTCCTTAGAGATAGAATCAAAACCAAAAGTAAAACCCCAAAGTAGTAAGATGATCTCCTGACAGGACTAGTTTATTTCTTTCTAGCCCCAGCAACTTCTTCTCCCTCAACTATGTGCTACAACTACGTGTGAGTGAGTGTGTGATAAATAGAGAGGCTCACTCTCTATTTACTAATTCTCAACTTGACAACAACTAACTAGGGCCAACTTCACTAGGAGAGTCTAATAACCCTAGGGCCTCGGAACTACTGGGACTTTAACCCTTGATCAATACAAGGGTTACCCACAATGACTTGACATGACTTGCTTACATTATAAAAAATCCCAATCGAAACATTGGGGCATGACATGACTCAATTACATTACAAACACATCCCGGAATAAACATTGGGGAAGAATACATAAGATATACAAGTGAATACATTCTGAAGTTACAATTACATCAAAAATATCATCTTTTGATATCTAGGTTGCCCCGAGTAGTGTGCCCGATAAATTTTCATGAGGATTCTAGAACAAATGTCCCCTCCTCCTAAAATGTAGAATCTTTCCTTGGAACATAGCAGTCCTGATTCATCTACCTTGTATTCTTTTTGTTGTTGAAACAACCTATCCTCTTGGACTTTCTTGAGGATTTCTACATAAAAAGGGTCAAATTTGTTGGTCGTTCTAATCCTCTCATGCAAATATTCATCAGTTTGACTTAAAGTCACCTCATATATCATATGAGTTCATCGGCTCAAAGCTCGAAATGGTATTCGCTAAGGAAAGCCAACCATCTTGCTTGCCTTGCATTCAGATCCAATTGTTCAAATAAATACTTCAGACTTATAATCTCTGTCTTCATAAGGAACTTCCTTCCCATGAGGTAGTGCCTCGACATCTTCAAAGTGTGGATGATGGCCTCTAACTCAATATTGTGCATGGGTTAGTTCTTCTCATGGTATTTTAACTTCTATGATTCATAAAAGATCGTGTGATCATTATGCAAGAGGAATCCTCTGAGTCCTTCCTTGCTTGCATCCATGTAAACAAAAAAGTCCCCATTGGGATCCAGAATTCGTAGTATCAGTGTGTTCATCAAAAACTGTTTAATATTTTGAAAATTTTCTTCGCACTTGGTAGTCCATAAGAACTTATTTGCTTTCTTTTGCAAAGCGGTCATGGGACAAGCTATTCTCGAGAAGTTATCAATGAAATTTCGATAAGATCCGACTAATCCCAAAAAGGAACTAATATCGATGACGCTAGTAGGGGTAGGAAAATCCTTTATGGCTCTAATATTTTATGGGTCCATAGCTATCCCTATCTCGGAGATAATGTGACCTAAGTACTATATCTATGGTTTGTAAAAATCACCTTTACTAAACTTGGCACTAAGTTGGTGTTCTCGTAGCAATCATAGTACTATGCGAAGGTGCTCTTTGTGTTCCTCTTTATTCTTGGAATAAACTAGGACATACTCTATAACAACCAAAACAAACTTATCCAGATATTTACTGAATATTTTTTTCATCATACACATAAAGTTCACGGGTGCATTGGTCAACCCGAACGACATCACTACAAGCTCGTAGTTCCCTTTCCTAGTACGAAAGTCGATTTTGTGAATATCCTCGTTGTGAATTTGTACCTGATCGTACCTAGATCATAGGTCAATAGTTGAAAATATTTTGGCTCCTCCCACTTGATCGAACAAGTCATCGATCCTAGGGAGTGGGTCTCGCTTCTTGATAGTCATTTTGTTCAACTAACGGTAATCGATGCACATCTGCATCATACCTTACTTCTTCTTTACGAACAGTATCACTGCTCCACAAGGGGACACCCTCTATTAGATAACACTTTCTTTATCAAATCCTGCAACTACAGTTTGAGTTCCGCCAATTCTGGTGCACTGATGCGGTAAGGGGCTTTGGAAGCCAGAACTAATGTCGGTGTCCATTTTATGGAAAAGTCTATGTCTGGTTTCAGAGGAAATCCTAGGATTTCCTAGGAAAACATGTCCTTGAATTATATAAGGATGGGAAATTCCTCTATTCACTGTTCTCTCTCAGACTCTATGTCTCAGATGTTTACTGCAAACAACTTCCATCTTTTCCTAATGCATTTTTTCACTTGTAAGGTAGATATTTTCCTTACGAAAAATTTCTTTAGAATGCCTTGAACGTTCACTTAGTTCCCTTGGCTATCTCTACACAAGATTGACTTGTGTAAGCAATCGAGCATGACATGGTGTTGTTCCAACCAGTCCATGCTGATAAGTATATCGTACAATCCTAAGGGTAGGATATTCAGGTATACCTTCGTAGGAAAACCATTCAAGTTTACTTCAAAACCTTTAACTATTTCTGAAACTTTTCGTTTCATACTAGTGGCTAACTAAACCAGCCAAGGTTTATAATGTTTTACTTTTTCTAGTTTGCAATCATCCATAATTTTAGGAGAAACATCACTCCGACAAGCACCGGGGTCAATAAGAATTCAAATATAATTTTTCAAGATCTTACCTTCTATCTCAAACTATAACAAACATAAAATAAGATAATAATTATGTTAACTAATTTAGGTTATGAAATGAGGCGTCTCCTCGACATTAAATGTCCAAGACATATTTAAGGAAGGGCCACCATTTGTAACATATCATCTCTTATCTTATCATTAATATATACTTGCCGTATGGCTTATCCGATTTGCCAAGTCTTTTGGTGAATTCATTGTGTGAGCAAATAATTATTCGGCTCATCAGCGAATGGTGAGCCGAATAATTATTTGCTGACACAATGAATTCACCAAAAGACTTGGCAAATCAGATAAGCCATAAGGCAAGTATATATTAATGATAAGATAAGAGATGATATGTTACAAATGGTGGCCCTTCCTTAAATATGGCTTGGACATTTAATGTTGAGGAGACGCCTCATTTCATAACTTAACTTAGTTAACCTAATTATTAATTATTTAATTATTATCTTATTTTATGTTTGTTACACAAACATGGTAGCTTGATGGTCTTCCTGTCGGCCATCCAAAGCTGCATAAATCCACGGAGTTATAGCTATGTCCTCTATGTTTGGTTGTTCTTGTAAGTTGTGCAAGGCCCCATCAGTCTTGTTCTTACAATCTCGGGCATAATGAGGCCCGCTGCACTTCCAGCATTTGATATGTATCAGGGTAGTATTGGCTCCCCCAGATGCTACTAGCTTGTTATCATTTGAAGCTGGTATGTATAGTTTCATACCTGATTTGTTGAAGTTATTGCTCGCTAAAAAATTATTGTTTTGTTTCCTGTACGGGGGTGGGTTAAACCCTAGTTTGCAGTTATCAGAAAAGTTCTTAGAATTGTCTCTGTTTTGGTTCATGTTCTCTGGCCTTAGTTGTCCATGCTCATAGCATAGCCTAGCTTTGTGCAATGTGGTGTCCAAGGTTTTAGGCATGTCGAACTTAATCCTTTACCAAAAGTTGGGAGGAATAAATCCTAAAAACTGCTGGATTTTTACCTTTTCATCCTTCATGTATGGTACATAATGTAATAGATCTAGAAATATGTTAATAAAAGAATCCATAGTCATGGATCCCATACGTAGCATGAAACTCTTTTACTTTTCTGTCAAATAATATTTCCGACATATATTTTTCTTGAAATATTTTGCGGAAGTTACTCCAGTGTATCTAGGCTTAGCTCATCTTTCTTGGTGTGTTTCAAATCTCTCCACCATCTTGATGCTTTTCCATTTAAGTTATAGATCGCAAGCCGAGCCTTCATCCCGTTTGAGTAGTTATGAACTCGAAAATATTTGCTCATACCCAACAACCATTATTTAGATTCCCCTCTCGTGCTTACTTCACCTTCATAGGTTGGGGCTCTTACTTTTCTGAACTCCCCCTGTAGGTTATAACCATTTATTTGTCTCTTCCTGCATGAAGAAAGAGAGCATCACTAGAAGGGCTGTGATGATCCCCTTCTAGAGGTTCAGGAGTACATTCCTCTTTTTCTTCTTCTCTTGGGATGCTGGTCCATTTATGGTAAGGTTCCCTTTTGGACTTGGTTGTGGAATGAGTGGGTTTCCCTTGCGGGATTCCTCCCATCATATTTCTCAGTATTGCTTCATTTATGGCTTGTTGTTCCTTTCTCTCATTCAGAAAATATTCTCTCAAACTTTGCAATTATGCTTGAAGACTGTGTATGGTCTTCAAAATATCATAATTCAGTTCCACCACCAATTCTGCTTTTGGGGTGGGGATGTTCATTTTTCCTTGCCGATTGTTGTCTTCTTCAGTGTTCATGATCTGAACTGTTCTGTAAAAATTCTGGTAATTTGCAAAATTTTTAATAACAGGAAAATTCTATTAGTTAACAATAAAATTTAAAACATACTTTATTTTTTTTACAACATATGTTTGGTGCACCCATTGGTCTCATAGTGTTGAAATGGGGCTTTGATACCACTTGTAATGTCCCCAAAAATTGATTTTTTTTAATAGGCTAGTAAAAACTACATATGCTAGACATTATTGAACTTGCGGAATATAACATACACTAAGTGTACCATTGTTTCATCGTAAGTTGTTCTTACATTCTAACTTCTTACTTTCAGTTACAATTATTACTGTGTTTTGCATTATGGCGTCGTAATGCTGATTACTAAGCTATTCTTATATTTATATATTGTTGTATATGTGTAGTTACTTTGATTATTTACTTCTTTAATTTTAGTATGTGTTTACTTATTATTCACATGGTTCTAACTTAACTTTGTTTTTGGAACCAAAGTGGGTGGAGTGACGGGACTATTTCTCCCATGTAACTACCTGAGAGGTAAGGTTTCTACTTGTCTAGCGGCTTACTTAGTTCTGTTGAACTAAAGCTCAACTCCCATTTTATGTACAGATTATACTTAGCGACGAAAAACTTGTTACGAGAAAACTGAATGCTTGATCACTCGTACTTATGTTCGCAGCTAATGACACCTGCTGATTTTTTATTATTGTTCTCTAAATACTTATAGTATCGACAAGGTTAGTACCACCCTATCATTACATGATACGAACTTGGTAATTTAATGGCACTTAATATTATTGGCGTAATTTCTATTAATTGTTAATACCCTATCCTTTTTGTTTTACATGTTTGTTTTATGATAAGTAATTGCCTTATAATTTTGTTTGTGTTTTTACAAGTTCAAGTATTCCTATGTTAAAAACCCGGCTTGGATTCATACTTAAACACATACCATGGCATATTGCATATGCCATGGTCTTAGGCTTAGAGCCCGAAGAGTTTGATGAACCTAGATTATGGTATAAATCCTATTGTAAGGGATATATATAAATATTGTGATTTGCATTGACCTTAGGGGTGCTGAATATATGTATAAAATAGTTTTAAACTTATGCAAGGGGTTTAAGAATTGTAAAGAAAACATGCATGCATTCGAAATTGATAACGCATAAAACTATAGAGATGTAGGTTTTTGAGTTTGATAGTGGCCAATAGGATTGTGCCATTAATGAGCATTGGGGTATGTGGAACCCCAAGCTTAGGGCTTGGCTTACGATGGTTTTGGCCATTTTGTTGGTAATATGTTTTCTCTCGGATCTGGTGTGGATGGAGAATGACCTCGCTAGTCTCGACAGGAAGGTAAGATATGGGTTTGTTTTTCTTAGGTCCTATTTGTTATAGCTTGTAACACCATATCTTCCTCCTCGTCTTGCTCTTGTCCTATCGCAAGGTTATAGAGCTTGCCAGGAATATGTTTGGTTCGTAGTTTGCAAACAAGCCACAGGCAAGCATTACTCATACGGTAAGTCTCCTAGGAATGTCATTACTTCTCCCTCTCGGCTTTAGAATTGGGTTTGGAACTTTTTCATGGTTGGTGTTTAATGGATTATGGCTCCATTAGCACTCTGCATTCTATGCAGCGATAGAATTGGGATTTAAGTTGTGGTGTTTTGTTGGCTTTCGGGTATGATTTTGTAAAGACTTGGGTTTGTAAATAAAATGGTTTCAGCCGTGAAGTGAAACTTGGTGCTTTGGTAGGCTCTGTGTATAATTTTATTAATTGTATCTTACTTTTTTCTATGACTCATGGAAGCACCAATGCTTGCAATGGTGCATTGGCCACATGTGATGATTGTGTAAATGTTTTACAGATTTATGGGTATTGTGTGTGTGTAAAATAGTCCTGCAATGATGTTTATTATGATATTGCATTTCAATATTTGATTTTTATGTATATGGAAAATTCCTTCGTCGATTGTAATGGTTATTTGGATGACTGAACGGTGAGCTTGACGGCTTTTGGGGTCATGCCATGAATGGTGTTGGTTCCCACCATTGTGGCTATGATAAAGAATAGAGTTACAGTTGGGGTTTACGATGTGGAAATGGAAACGTATGGAAGACTATTTTTTTATTTTATCATAGGGTTTATAATTCCTTAGAGCATTTAATTATTTTAATAAAGAAGGTCGAGGCCATAGATTATAGCGTGTAAGTTTTATAAGGGTCTTACGACCTCTCTGTTAAACAATTAGTTTTAGATGCATCCTACATTTTGATTGTGTAAAGTGTGGCTCTGTGTAATATAAAAAGACCTCATAGGTGTTAGTATTATTAATCCTCCCTTTGTTAGGATATTTAGACACTTAGGAGTTAGTTAAGATCAACTTGTGTAATCTATCTGTTAGGTAAAAGTGTGTTTCTTTAGTATGGATTAGTATGCATTTGTAAATATTCTAATCCGACAGTCACGATATGTTCTAGACATAGAGTGATCCAACGGTTCTACTTCTCTTATATCATACCTACCATTGGTCCATGGCTTAACACCTGATTCGTCTATGATCTATATTTAAAGAGCATAGAGAGTCATTGGCTAGTTGATCGATTATGAGAAGCTCATATGTAAATTTATTTCTTTTGCATAATAAATTGCTCCAAGTAGCTATTTGGCTGGGGCCGTGGAATGTTTCCCTCTTGAGGGTTTTAACCACGTGACAAACATCGGTGTGTTGATCTATTTGTGTGAAGCGGTTGCTGAAGGTGTTCAATCTTTTGGGAGTAACCTGTGTACCTGAACATGGTATCAGATCTTTTATGAAGAGCCGCTTTCGGTTTTGATCAAGATCTGGAACCGGTGTTGCCGAAACTTTGAAAGGGTTTCTGGTTCTGGATTTTCTGTGCATTTTTGGCATGTGGGAGCTATTCCATTACGTCTGAAGCACCATTTCCATTTGAAAACAGTCTTCATTTCACTGAAAATCATTTCCGTTTTCTCCAGAAACACCCATTTCGGAAAATATGAAGGTATAATGTTACAGTGATGGATTTGTTTTTTTTAAATCTCTCATATTTTATCAGTTTGTTATTAGATCTTTTCTGTTTTAGTCTCGAATTGTTTTCTTCCCTGACTGCGTATGCTCTTTTCCGTGCACCTTGTGTGATCACGGTGAATCAGAAATAGTAAGAGAAAGTTTTTTTTCTTGTCTTCTCAGCTACGTATGCTCTATGTCATGAACCTTGTGCCATCACAACAAATCAGAAACAATGAGAAAACTTGAACACGTAGAATTTCTGGGTAAGGTAACCAAGATCTAACTCCATTGTATGGAAAAAGTTTTTTTTTGTTTTTGTTTTTTCTTTTTTTTCTGTGATTTGCAGGAAAAGAAAGCAAGCACGGAGAATGAGAGAGAAGAGTAAAAAAAAAAAACTCCGTTTCTCTTTCCATTATTTTACGTACCTTTTAAACTTAGCTCACTTGGTCCAAAGTTGCTTTATTACTTAATTGGTCTTGAGTTCAAGTCTTATTAAACTACTTTTTAGTGCATGCAATTTCTATTTTCAAGTTATTTTATTATAAAAGTGCATCTCACATAAATAAAATAAAATAAAATAAAAGTGAGTCACTTAAGTCTTTTAATTTATTACCGCACTATTTAAAAGTCACATTATTGTAAAAGTGAACATCACTTATTCTACAAAAGTGATTCACTTCAAAGCAACTTTATTGTAAAAGTGGTTGTCAAATATTGATCTTGGGAAGAGGGGGCTTCTTTTTTTAGTTGGTCAAGTTAATATCTGCCACGTCACTGTTGGGACATCTTCAACATTTTCTTTAATCAAGCATAACTTCCTCATCTAGAATTAGTTTTAAGTGCCATTTTTTTAAAACCACATATTTTTTTGAGCTCTTGGCATCCAGACAATTAGTTTCTATTCTTTCAGCCATTATTTTATAGTATGTCCACCCCTTGTGATATTATACTTAGAAGTTTTAACTATTTCTCATGGAAATCTTGTATGGAGGATGTTCTATGAAGTAGGGGACTTTTCAGGATAACCTCGAGGAAAGAAACAGAACCCACTGATGATGATAAGAAAATTAAATGGGTAAATAGATGTGATGAAGCTCGTGGATTGATTGTGATGTCAATCTCTACTGATTTGTGATTCCACATATATGGAATTGATGAACCTAATCTCGCTTGGGAAAAGTTGGAATCTATGTTTAGTAAACACAATGAAATTAGGGGTCATCAACTTGAGAACGATTTTCTTTCCTTGAATCCAAATGATTTTTCATACATTCAAGATTATTTATCTAAGTATAAAACTCTTAGACTATTATGTGTAGAATGCAAGATTAAGAAAGAAGACAAACAATGTATTTATCATATTCTTTCAAAACTTGGACCTGCATATTCTATTTTTGTATCTACATTCTACTCAATGAAAGAATCCTTGACTGCAGCTAGCTATCAAGAGCCTAGCCTTGAATCCTTTTGTGATTCCTTAATTAGAGAGAAAGATAAGCTCATTCATATTGGAATAATTAACAATGCGAATGCATTTGGGAAAGCCTTATTGTCCCAACAGAAAGAAAAGTCCAAGCCTCTCAAGAAATAGAAGTTTTACAATAATAAGCCAAACAACAAGGGTCCCAAACCCTCTCAGTTAGCTCCTTCTTTAAAACGTGACAAAGGATCCAAGCAAAAAAAAAGCAAGACTGAGCGTCATTGCAATTTTTGTGGGAAAGATAATCATGATGAATATAAGTGTTTTAAGAAGATGGCAACCTTGGAAGAAACAATGAAGAAGCACCACATCAGCCTAGATTCGTCTTCAGAATCTACCTCTCATGGACATGAACTTTGTGCTTCTGGTTACTCTTATACTACATCTTCTTCTTCTCACTTGGTCCAAAGTTGCTTTATTACTTAATAGGTCTTGAGTTCAAGTCTTATTAAGCTACTTTTTAGTGCATGCAATTTCTATTTTCAAGTTATTTTATTATAAAAGTGCATCTCACATAAATAAAATAAAATAAAAGTGAGTCACTTAAGTCTTTTAATTTATCGCTGCACTATTTAAAAGTCACATTATTGTAAAGGTGAACATCACTTATTTTACAGAAGTGATTCACTTCAAAGCAACTTTATTGTAAAAGTGATTGTCAAAGGTTGATATTGAGAAGAGAGGGCTTCTTTTTTTGGTTGGTCAAGTTAATATCTACCATGTCACTATTGGGACATCTTCAACATTTTCTTTGATTAAGCATAACTTCATCATCCAGAATCAGTTTTAAGTGCCATTTTTTTAAAGTCGCATATTTTTTCAATCTCTTTGCATCCAGATAGTTAGTTTCTATTCTTTTAGCCATTATTTTATAGTATGGCCACCCCTTGTGATATTATACTTACAAGTTCTAACTATTTCTCATGGAAATATCATATGGAGGATGTTTTGCGAAGTAGGGGACTTTTTAGGATAACCTCAGGGAAAGAAATAGAACCCACTGATGCTGGTAAGAAAATTAAATGGGAAAATAGATTTCATGAAGCTCATGGATTGATTGTGATGTCAATCTCTACTGATTTGCGATTCCACATATCTGGAATTGATGAACCTAATCTCGCTTGGAAAAAGTTTGAATCTGTGTTTGGTAAACATAATAAAATTATGGGTCATGAACTTGAGAATGAGTTGCTTTCCTTGAATCCAAATGATTTTTCATGCATTCAAGACTATTTGTCTACATATAAAACTCTTATACTATTATGTGTAGAATGCAAGATTAAGAAAGAAGACAAACAATGTATTTATCATATTCTTTCAAAACTTGGACCTACATATTCTGTTTTTATATCTACATTCTGCTCAATGAAAGAATCCTTGACTATAGCTAGCTATCAAGAGCCTAGCCTTGAATCCTTTTATGATTCCTTAATTAGAGAGCAAGATAGGCTCATTCATATTGAAATAATTAACAATGCGAATACATTTGAGAAAGCCTTATTGTTCCAACAGAAAGAAAAGTCCAAGCCTCTCAAAAAATATAATTTTTTCAATAATAAGCCAAACAATGAGGGTCCCAAACCCTCTCAGTCAGATCCTTCTTTAAAAAATGACAAAGGATCCAAGCAAAAAAGAAAGAATACTTAGCATCATTGCAATTTTTGTGGGAAAGATAATCATGATGAATCTAAGTGTTTTAAGAAGATGGAAGCCTTGGAAGTAGCAATGAAGAAGCACCACATCAGCCTAGATTCGTCTTCAGAATCTACCTCTCATGGACATGCACTTTGTGCTTCTGGTTACTCTTATACTGCATCTTCTTCTTGTACTTCAATTGAATGGCTCATTGATTCTAGAGCAGCTTATCATATAGCTAAGGATAAAGCCATCTTTTCTACTAGGCATGAATGTAACCCCAAACAAATATTTGTTGGTGATGATAGATCTCTAAGTGTTGTAGGATCTGGAACAGTTTCAGTAGAAAATGGTCATTTTAGTGATATACTATGTGTTCCAAATATTTCCTGCAATTTGTTATCAGTCTATCAAATTACTCATTCAGGTGAAGGTAAAACTGTGACGTTTACACCTCACCATGTTGTAATTAAGGATTTTAAAAATCCTCAAAATATCCTTGATACTAGAACTGTTGATGATATTAACAGGTTGTACAAATTTAACAACTTTGGGTGATCACCTTTTCCTTCAGTTTTTGTTGCCCATAGTGATAACTTGAGCAAAATTTAGCATGAGCGATTTGGTCACTTAAATTATCGCTCATTGCAACAACTATGTAAAGACAATATGGTGACTGGTCTTCTGCTGGTATCTTGCAAGGATGGTGTTTGTTCCAGTTGTGCACTCGAAAAGCATTATCGGGATAGTTTTGACAAACGTGCCTCTTTCCACGCCTCGATTCCCTTGGAGCTTGTGCATAGTGACTTGTGTGACCCTCTTCCATCTGCTTCCTTTTATGGTTTCAAATATTTCTTAACCTTAATTGATAACTACTCCAGACGCACTTAGGTTTACTTCCTAAAACTTAAGAGCGAAGTATTTAACATGTTCTTGGCCTACAAGGCCCTTGTTGAAAAATAATCTGGTCATCAAATTATTAAGTTAAGATCTTACAATGGAGGAGAATATATTAACAACAAGTTCACTAATTTTTTCACTGAACAATGAATCCAAAAACAACACACCGTTCCATATACACCACAAAAAAATGGTTTAGCTGAACGGAAGAACCGCACTTTAAAAGAAATGGCTAATTATATGATACAATCTAAAGAACTAAGTCTTCAATATTGGGCTGAGGCCATAAATTGTGCAAATTACATAGTTAATCGCACACCCACTAAATTTTTACAGGGTATAACACCAAAAGAAGCATGGAGTAAAATTAAACCAGATGTAAGTCATTTTCGTGTGTTTGGTTGTGAAGCATGGGCTCACATTCCGAATGAAAAACGGAAAGCATTGCAGCCTAAAAGTGAAAAGTGCATATTTGTTGGATATTCTGAAGATGTAAAAGGTTATAGACTTCTTCAACCACATTCTCATGATATAATCATTAGAAGAGATGTTAAATTTGATGAAAATCTCTTGGCCTACGAGCCTAACTTGGTGGTTGTGCCATCTTTGGCCTACGAGCCTAACTTGGTGGTTGTGCCATCTTTGGCCTACGAGCCTGATTCAGAGATTACGCCTTCTTCTTCTTCTTCTTCCAGCTTCCTTGATAGGTTTCCAACTCTAGTTTCTGATGATGACAATGAGGATGAAAATCCATTTTCACCTGCTCATGTTCCTCCAATTGCACCAGCACCAATACTTCCTTGATGGGTCCATTCAACATGTGAAGCAGCTGGTGATCTTGCTAGTGATCCTAGAGATCAACGTCGAACACGTTCTTAGTTTCAACGAGCCTCTTCTCTTTTGGCTCAAGTTTTCGAGAATCATGATCCAGAAACTTTTGCAGAAGCTTTAGGAAATCCAGATTGGGATGCAGCTATGGATGAAGAATATCATTCCTTAATGGAGAAGGATACTTGGGATCTTGTTCTTCTTCCAAAAGGAAGAAAACTTGTCAGATGTAAATGGGTCTACAGAACTAAGTATGCATCAGATGGAAGTGTTGAAAGAATTAAGGCAAGGTTAGTTGCCAAAGGTTTTTCCCAAGTTGAAGGGATTGACTACAATGTAACCTTTGCCCTTGTAGAAAAAATGAACTCCATCCGCCTTGTTCTTTCCCTTACAGTCTTACATAACTGGGAAGTCCATCAAATGGATGTCAAGTCTGCCTTCTTACATGGTGATTTACATGAGGTAATTTACATGGAACAACCTCCTGGATATGTTCAGAATAACTCTAGCCTTGTTTGTCTCCTTAAGAAATCCTTATATGGCCTTAAGCAAGCTCCTAGAGCTTGGTATGCCAAAATGGATAGCTTTCTCCTTGACACTGGTTTTTCTAGATGCCATTCTAACCCCAATGTCTATACCAAGAAAGTAGGAAACCATCTCATCATACTTGTTCTTTATGTTGATGATCTTATCCTTATTAGTAGTGACCCTAAACTTATAACCCATGTGAAATTCAGTATTAATCAAAATTTTGAAATGTCAGAATTAGGACATTTGCATTATTTTCTTGGTCTCCAAGTCTTGCAAACCAAAGAAGGAATCTTTCTTTCCCAGTCTAAGTATGCTTGTGACCTTCTTTGTCGCTTAGACATGGAAGATTGTAAACCAGCCCCTTCTTCGTTCCATTTTGGAGTCAAACTTTCTGCCACTTGTATTTCCCCTAAAGTAGATGCCACCTTGTAACATCAGCTTGTTGGTAGTCTTTTATACTTGACTCATTCCCGTCCTAACCTTTCCTTTGCCATTGTTCGTGTTGCCCGTTATATGCAAACTCCTCATGAAAGTCACTGGAAAGCGGCAAAAAGAATACTTCAATATATTTGAGGTACAATTCAGTTTGTGATTCATTACAGTACATGGGGGAAACCTTTGTTGGTTGGTTTCATTGATTCAGATTGGGCTGGTGATCCTGATGATCGAAAGTCTACTGCAGGTTATGTTTTCAGTTTGGGATCTAGACCTGTCACTTGTGCTTGTAAGAAACAAAAATCTCTTGCTCTATTTTTAGCAGAAGCAGAATATCAAGCCACAGTTAATCCCAGTTAGGAAGCTTTATGGCTTCGATAGATCCTTTCAGAGTTTGGATTCAAGCAGCAGCAGCCTAATCCACTTTGGTGTGAAAATTAAAGTACCATCAAGCTTGCCAAAGATCTAGTTCTACATCAGCACAGTAAACACATTGAGCTACACATGCACTTAGTCAAAAATCTTGTTCATGATCATGTTATTGAAGTGCTCTATTGCCCTACAGATGATCAAGTTGCAGACATCTTCACCAAGAATCTTACAAAAGTGAAGTTTTCTAAATTTCGATCTATGTTAGGAGTTCAGGAATGTGTCCTTAATAGGGGATAGGCTCTAATGCCTCCTTCCTTCTCCTAATAGTGTCACTTTTGTAAATCCTTCAATCCTATCCCAAGTTGTTCTTAAGGGGGGATGTTAGGATATTTAGACACTTAGGAGTTAGTTAAGATCAACTTGTGTAATATATCCATTAGGTAAAAGTGTTTTTCTTTAGTATGCATTAGTATGCATTTGTAAATATTCTAATCTGATGGTCACGATATGTTCTAGACATAGAGTGATCCGACGGTTCAATTTCTATTAGATCATAACTACCATTGATCTGTGGCTTAACACCCAATTGGTCTATGATCTCTATTTAAAGAGCATAGAGGGTCCTTGGCTAGTTGATCGATTATGAGAAGCTCATATGTAACTTTCTTTCTTTTGCATAATAAATTGCTCCAAGTAGCTATTTGGATGGGGCTGTGGATTGTTTCCCTCTTGAGGGTTTTAACGATGTGACAAACATCGGTGTGTTGATTTGTGATCTATTTGTGTGAAGTGGTTGCTGAAGATGTTTGGTCTTTTGGAAGTACCATGTGTACCCGAACACCCTTGTCCAATTTGGTCATATGTCTAAATCAAAAGTCATGTCTAAATCGGGAGTCGATCTAGTCTATTTTTAGTCACTAGCACCATTGGTTCCACTTGGGCTAATTGGGGCACATGTTCCAGTTAGTAAAGTATGAGGAACACTAATTGAGGCCTATTTCCACTAATTACAATTGCATGCATCAGTTTAGGAGCCTCCTATATCAATTCCTACAATTTAGGATCCACTGGGAGTGCCAATACCAACTTTAATCAATTGAGTTTAGTTAGTGACTAGTCAAGCTGAGTTAGGAGTCATTTACATTCAGTTCTAGTCCTTTACATTAATTTATCTCTAGGTTTGCATGGCTGCATGCAGGAGAGGCACATTTCTCACCTACCACAGTCAGTTATCCTGAGTCAACACTGAATTAGACACTTGAGTTGTGTTTTAGAACTCCATTGAACTCCGGTAATGGTTTAGAGAAGGTCGGTTAACTATTGAGTCCTCTGACAGTGATTTAGATAATGTCTTAGTTACCTATAGTTAAGTAGAGTCTAATCAATTCTAATTTCCTAATGTGGATTCGAATTGCATGTGGCTATTTAAGCCATTGTACTTCATGGTAATTGTTATCCAATTACTTTTTTTATTAATGAAAGCATTCATAGTTGCAAGCCATTTTTGCATTGTTTCATTTTTCAATTGTTGAGTAAATTGTGTGATATATGTTGTGACTTGTGTGTTTATCCACATTTCTATGTGCTCAATTTAATATGGAATCAAATCATCGATGGACAAGGCACTTCTCCTCCTCAGATCTCCTACTAGATCATTTTTTAGCAAAATTGCTCCTTACAGCTCTGCACCAGAAGCAGAAGGTTTACCACTTAATACCCCAAGCTAAGGAATTGTTGATCAAGCTTGCTGGATCGATTATGTTGTGTGTGATGAAAACCTGAAATGTGTAGGATTTTGACCTTACGGTGCCCCTTTTTTGTTTTTGCAGGTACAACTTCGAATGGATTCATCAGTTCCTCTTCTCACCCTATTCTCAAACTATTTAGAATGGAAGATGAAGATGATTGCATATCGAAAGAGACAATATCTCTATGAGGTGTCTATTGGAATTGGTGAAGAGTCCTTTGAGAGAGAGGATGACTGGCTAAATGAATGTGATGCAGCTTATGGAACAATGTGTATGGCCCTTTCTCCTAGCTTGTGCTACCTCAAAAGATCTCTTAAAAACCCAAAGGATCTATGAAAAATATTTGACAGAACCTTTGGAATGATTGAGAGTATCATAATAGAAATTTGGAGAGAATATTTAGTACCATAAGCATTATAAATCCAAAATTCTCAAAATTATCTGCCTCCACTCTCTCTGATGAAGTTGTTCAAAATGAAGAAGAAGCATAATCTTCTACACGGTCAATTCGAATTGAAGAGAGTCTCCTTGCAGTGACTCCTTCTCCTGATGCTCTGAAAGTTCATGAGATCTCTGATATCTCATCCCCTCATATGGATGAAACATAAGAAGACATTTGAATCCCTGATATTGAAGAAAAACACTGCTGCACTTCCATGCAAACATTCACCGATGATTTTCCTTTGAATTCTGTGCAAAATTTTCCAGTAATTGCTTCTGAAAGTGAAGAGAAATTTTTCTCCCTCTAATGTTGCTTATGGTGTGAAAATATGTAATAAATTGGATATTTTGGAATAAATTTCAAAATACTAGAGTGATCCATTCACTCCCTATGATCTATATCTTCCAGCAAATCCTACAGGATTGCATGCACCAAAATTCAGAATTTTGAAGAAGAAGAAAACTATGCATCTACCGTCTCAGTGGACCATACTCTTGGAGCTGATATGAAACTTATTTTATCTTATATTATATTATTTGGATATTATCTGATATTTCTTGGTTCAATATTTCAAATTCATAATCTTTCAGTACTGCTTGTAGCTGTTCTCATCAATGATGTGAAGAAACAAGTACCGCAAGTCTCCTACAAAACTGCTGTTGGGGATTTCATTTCATTTCACAGTTTTGGATCTATTGTAAACATATTTATATATGATTTAATTTATGATCTAATATTCTTTCATTCATATTTTTAAATCCAATATCTTTCAGTCATGCTTGTATCTTCTCTCACCAACTCCGGTGCGAAAAATCAAGTACTACAATTTCTCTTCAAAACTGCTGCTAAGGATTTGGTGTTGGTTTCCTCTTATGAGGTTGCTGATATTTTATTTTTTGAATAATTATATATTTTTGAAGCTATATTAGACTATTTATCTCAATAATTCACTCTCCAGAGTCCCCATTCTTCTCTACCATTAATCACATGCTCATCTCCTCACAGAACTAGTAATGAGGAAGACATTTTGCATCCACCTGAACACTTGCTCCTAACATTTCGGGATGATTTTACCACTCATGGTTTTCTTTTCATGTCTGAAAAATATCATTTTCTTGAGTTTTCATCTCATGTTCTAAATCCTCAAGAACATTTTCTCACTTATCAGTTGATTTTAGTTGCTCTACATGGGTCTAGTCTTCATCCAGCAACTGTCTATATTTCTGATTTAGTTGAGCATATCATTCTTCATCCAATGAGGAAGATTACTCTAGACATAATGATGGAGAGGTTCACATGCCATGCCTTAGGATACCTCTACATAGAAGAACCAGATTGATCCTAATTCTACCTGCTTAATTAGAGGGGGGGATTTTTTCCCATGTGGTTTTTTACCTAGCTCCTTGTATTGAGCAGTTAATTTACTTTAATTGATGTAATGGGTGGCCTATGGTATTAGTTACCAGATACCACATATTGTCCAAGTTATCATTGTTATAGCTCAAAATTACACATCTCTTCTTGTGACCACTTTCCCATGATTCCGTCACACGTCGATACTTCATGAAAGTCACTAAAAAAACACCTAACTTGGAGGACCCATATATTGAGTTTTGTATCTCCATTTGAACTCATCTCTACACCGTCAGAAATACATTTCAGTTAGCTAAAAAAATTTAGAAGATGCTAAAGTCTAAGAATGCCAAAAAATACCCTAAAAAGATCTTTTTTGATGTGTACATGAGTTTCCTTAAGGAAACCTATGTATGTAGATGACTTGCTATATACAATACTTGGGTACACCTTAAATATGCAACTTTATGCATTGGAATCCATGTATACCTCCTCATGTATGCTAGTGTTTTCTCTGCAACCCGTGTACGCCTCCTGAAAATATTAAAAAAAAATCGTATTTTGAAATTCGGATAGTTTGGGTAGTTATGCTACTAACTCCTTTAGTTATGACTACTTCGTCTTCGACCCTAACTCTTGATAAAGAATATAAATAGATGTAGGGAGTTCCATGACAGGGGATTGGAATATTTGCATTGTTATGTTGGAGGAGGATTTGGAGCTCTCTTTGACCACACCTTTTCCCTAGAAGATTTCTCCTTGTGTTGCAAAGCTTGGAGGCTGAGTTCCTTGAAGAAGAGAAGCAGTAGAACCAGATCAAGGTTCCGTGAGGTGTCGAACTTGAAGAGAAGGTATATTTGTACTTGCTTTCAAGATTAATAAATATGTGATGTCCTTCTTCTTCCCAAATAATTGTTCAATGTGTGATTGAATCTATATTTATTACTATATTATGATGTTAATCATATTATTATTTCATGTTTATTTGATTATCATTGCTTTATATGTGGTCATATTGGTTTGAGGAAGGTATAATTCGTTTTGCAAGTCTCTTGGAAGCAGAGGAGTGAGAGGAGAAAGAAGAGGATAGAAGGGATGATTGGGTCAACCTTCATTTGGATAAGGTATGAACCATTCTAATCTCTAAAAAATGCTCATAAATGCTTGCTAAACAATATACATCCACATTTCAATGCCAGTACGTTGATGGCCTCTTAAACCTTAGCCATAGGAAACTTTTCGTTACAACAGAACTGACGACTCTGCTAGGGAGAGCCTTGTCTATTTGGGATTTCTCTGTTTTTTTTTCATCCTTTTGCAAGGTTTTAGGTCATTCTTGCCACTTAGGAACACTTTATCAGTCTGATAGAACACCTCTCCTGCCTTCCTAAGGCAGTTTTTGACCTATTTTTTGGGACTTTTTCCACCCATACGTGAGTTGTAGACTAAACAATCATGTGTATGGTTTGGTACACGTGATTTTCTATACTGTCAACCCACGTATGATATGCGACTTGTCAGTGGTACAACCTCTACAATTCACATTGGATCCATCCAACCTCATCCAACCTCTATAAGTCATGTTGGATCCATCCACCTAGCCTCTAAAGTTCAGGCTGGGGGGACACGCTCAACAGCTGTAAAGCATGGTGATCCTAACCATTAAGCCTCTATGGTTCATGCTGGTGGTGCCCATCCAACCTCTGCAGGTCATGTTGGACCCAGTCTCTTAGCCTCTACAAGTCACGCTGGGCACAGTCTCTCAGCCTCTGTGGTTCATGCTGAAGACAATCCATCAGCCACTACGAGTCATGTTGACACTATTGAAAAGAATAACCATTAAAAACACAAGCCCAAGTTTCCTTGTAAGTTTTGTGAGGGAGACCACCTTACTTATAAATTTCCTTCTATCATGGAGGTGCAAAGAGTTTGGTTTCATGGTAATCCCATTTTTTAACATCCTGAAGTTTTTCAACAACCAACCTCTCTTAGTCATGTTGGACCCAATCACCCAGCCTCTAGTGGTCATGCTGGGGGAAAACTCTCAGCCTCTGTAGCTCATTCTAAGAGAAAACAGTCGGCCACTTCTAGTCATGTTGACACCGTTGAGAAAACTGGTCGTTTGAGGTGAAAACTTAAGTTCCCTTATAAGTTATGAGAGGAAGATCATCTTACTCACTAGTGCCCTGCTATCGCAGAGGTACGAAGAGTGTGGTTTGAGACTCAAGAATTTCCTTCTCCTGAACAACCTATAATTTCTCAACAACCTACTCAACCTTTGGTTGATCAAGTGGTCAAACCAATATCATCTTTGGTCGATCCCACTCTTCTTTCGGAGAGTGATCCTGATGTGGTCGAGCCAAATGACATCTTTGGTCAATCCCACTCTCCCTTCAAAGATTGACTTTCATGAAGCAGTTGAATCGATTCCATTGTTAATCAATCCCACTCTTCCTTTTGAGAGTGAAGTGTATGCTAGTCACATTTTCTTCACTAGCAGTTCAAAATTTACTGAACAAGGGGGCGCTAAACTCATTTTGGATAAACCCCCACCAAGCTCTTGGATTGCTTCCTTTGATTGGGATAGCCTAGTTAAGTTGCGCCTTCCTTCTGATACACCTTTCCAGATAAAGTTCAAAGTTGAACCATACACGATTTCTTGTTGTATTATTGATGAAGGAGCCTCAATTAGTATCTTGTCTACCTGTGCTTGGTAAGGCATCGAATCTTCGAGCCTTGTGTCGACTGCTAGTCAATTACTGGCATTTGATAGAAGAACTAGTATAGCTTTGGGAATTATTTCTCAAACACCTGTTACGTTGGGTGGGAAGACCATCTTAGTTGAATTCATGGTGATAGAAGACCCCTTGGACTTCAATATGCTCCTTGGATGTGATTATGTCTATTCCATGCAAGCTATGGTGTCAACATTCTTTCATGTGATGTACTTTAATCATGGCAAATAAATTGTCACTATTGATCAGTTGGATTTTTATGATCCGTCTCCTAACCCAACTAGAGACCAGGTCTTTCCTTTATTGATTCCCAGTGTTTCTATAGACACTGCCCTACCATAGGTGAGCTATGTGGCCTCATGTCCTTTGCATTCAATTGTCACTGAGAAGCAGCCTCTTTTTTCATGCTTACCTTCTCGGGACTTGGTCCCAGCAGTTGACCAGGTGATTCATCCTATACAGACTATGGAGCATTCTCTCATCTCTGTTGATCCATTTGAAAGTTTAGACATGTGTCCTATCTCATATGATCTCCTTCCTTCGAATGAAGTCTTCCTAGAGTCTTTGATACAGTTTGATCTTCCCTTGGATGTTGGTTCAATTATGACTAAGTCTAACCTCGATTTTCCTAGTAATCTTGACCTTTATTCTTATGTTGGTCTTCTTGAGTCTTTTGACTCTTCCTTTGAACAACAAGTCAGTGATCCTGATGAGTTTTATTTTTCTTATGAATTTTTGAACTCCTGTGATACTAAGTTTGTTCCTATAGACTCTATCTCCCTTGTTGATTTTTTCTCTCCTTTTGAGGTTTATCTTATTGATTATAAACCCTTGAGCCTTGGTGCTATAGAGTCTTCTTTAGTCAATTCTTCCTTGACTTTACTTTTTGTAGAAGACAATAAATCCTACATGTTCTTCTACCAAAGTGACTTGCATCAGATCTTTTCTTCTAAATATGCTCCTGATGTTGTTGTTTCTTGGAGACAAGATTCTTAGTTGGATTCATAACTGTTTGCTGGCCTTGTCTTATTGTTAAAGCTATAACTACATTTTTAGGTGCTCTGCTTGTGCTTATGATCCTATGCTGGATTCCACTCTTTTAGCTCATTGTATAAGCCCTCATCTTTGTTTTCATCATCGCTAAGCCTTTTCTCTTTTTTCCTCTGTAGCTTGACACATTTTACCTTGAGGAGATGTTCCTCGAGTGTCTTTACCTTGCTCATGTTCCTTGCATTATCCATAGGTTTGTTCCTTGCGCTTGGAACTAGTTTCTCCTGTCTATGACACTCGTCTCCTTGCATTTAGAGCAATCTTTCTGCTCTTCTTCAAGCACATTAAAAAAAGTAAGGAGGCTACGAGTTGAATTTTTCAGACTCATTTAAACTTCACAGGAAAGATATTGAGTTTCTTTAGGCCTAGGTCTGACTCCTCAAAATAGACTCGATTGCCGAGTAAACTTGTCTGTTCAGGTTCGTTAAGAATATGTGAATGGGCATCCACATTGGTGGTAGGTTATCACTTTCTTTGACCATGTGGAATAATATGAGAAAGGAACACTCTCTTTTATTTGGAATTGAGAAGAGTATTCTCAGGCATAGTTTTATCACTTTTATATACCTGAGGGACTAAAATTATAGAAAAGCAACCCTCAGTATGAGCTTAGTTTTCTCTTTTTTCTGTTCTGGACCTAAACATGAAAAAGATTCTGAGTGTACTTTATGTCTTTGTCATGCTTGTTAAACCCTAAAGAACAAAGCATTGAGTTTATTGTTGTAATCCCCATTTCTCATAATCAAATGAATATTTTTGAGTGATCTTGACTTCCTTCACACTTGTAAAACACAGGCTATATGCTGCTTTTGAAGGAGTGTTGGGTAGGTGGTAATTTAACATTTTTCATACATTCTTGACTAAATACAAAAAAGGTGCACCTTACTTTTTCGAAAGCTAAGAGAGTTCTTCTGAGGTTTGTTTTATACTTTTTCGGCCTCAGGAAACTAAATTGGACGAAAAAGCACCCCCCTTGGAGTCTTCTTTGGAGTTTTCAGACTCTCTAAACTATAAAAACATCATTAAGCATGTACTAGTTTGGGCTCATAAATCCACAAATCAATGCTTTATCAAGCATTCTTCTGTCTCTTCTTTGTGCTTGCCAAAAATGAAGATGGTCCTGAATTTTCTTTCTTGGACTCACTAAACCTTTACAAGAAAGAGGGGAAGGGAAGTTCATTCACATTTTTTTTACATCATGGAAGCAAGTCTTGTTTCCTTGAACAAAGCACCCATTTTCAATCTATCAATAGTTGGGTCCTAGTATTTTGACCTTATCCCAATTCAGATTTTCTAACTCCTCCAGTTGGTCTCTTTTCCAATTATATGGGGAATCTGTCAATGTCTCCTACATTAAAGATTTGTGTCATTGGTCATTTTGTGTCAAAATATTCCTAAGTCACTTTTGTGTCATTCTCATTGTTCAAGGATTAAACCTTTGTCAGCCATTCTGCAGTTTCCTTGACGTTTTGCATTGGCTATTCCCTGGTATCATTTCATTACATCATGTCTTCGGTGGTCCATGACATGAAATTCAGTACCAATTCTAGATCCAATTAGTCTTTGACTTACCTCATGTTGTATGATGAAGGATGCCTTAATGCCTTCCTTCCAATGGATCTCTTCCTATAGATTGCAACACATCTTTCTCTAGGAATGATATTTAGAGTTTTATGACAATACCTTGCGGATTGCAGTCATCAGTGGGAATACCCTAATGTCTCCTACTCGATGGATTCTTCGAGTGTTCGACTTCAAGTCCTTGTATTCACACTTGTTAGAATGTACTAGGTACCTTGGGGACCATTTTCATTAATGGTAGTTTCCCTCACATTTTTTATCGATTCTCATTATTGAATGGTAATTAAATGGCTTCCTCCATGTTCGACTTCAACCCCTTTATTCGCATGGTTAGGATTCGTACCTTTCAGGAAGTTTGGATTGAAGACCTTGGGCCGACAGTAGCTTTGTCATTTTTTCTATTTCCCGAGTTGCGCAAGACCTTGTTGCATTTTATATGACATTTTGCTGAGACATAGATCCACCTTGTATTCTTATCACTATGATCGATTGTCGAGTATGGATCCACCTTGTTCATTTGTAGCCATGATTCCTTTAGATTTGATATGGCACCTTTTTTGATATTGAGCGACCATGATATTTTCATTAGTTATACATATGTTGGAGCCACTTGTATCTTTATGGTAATATTTTGTATATGGACTTGTATGTCCCAGATATCAGTTTTTTCTGTCATTTATCTCTCTTCCAGGTACCTTTGTTTGAGCCTTTTTATCTTGGATTCTCTGCTCTCTCCATACTCAGTTGTTTCCTTTATAATGCATTTAGGATATCATCTTCCCCTCTAGCCTCATATATTAGGGGGCATATGTTATATCTCAAAATGACACATCTCTGCCCATGACCACTTTCCCATGATTCCGTCGCATGTCGACACTTCCATGACGACACTTCATGAAAGTCATTGAAAAAACACCTAACTTGGAGGACGCATATCTTGAGTTCTGTAAATCCGTTTGATATCATCTCTACACCATTGGAAATATATTTTACTTCGCTAAAACTTTACAAAAGACACTAAAGTCTGAAAATGCCTCGAAATACCCTAAAAATGATATTTTTTTATGTGTATGCGAGTTTCCTTAGGGAAACCCACACATGTACGCGACTTGCTATATATAATACTCGCGTACTCCTTAAATACACAACTTTTTGCATTGCAACCTGTGTATACTATTAGCAGGAATATTTCACCTCGTATGGATAGCAAGGTGTTCCACTGGTCTGAATGGTTTAGATCCAGAACAAATAGAATACAGAGGTTGAAGACTCTCCCTAGACACCGTAGATACCTGGAATACAACACTTTGATAGTCACCCTGTGTACTTGCAATAAGCTCGACACAAAATAGATCAAAGCAACCAGAACATGATCTACTAATCTACGCTAGTGACTAAGGAATCTAACAACATATATATGAAATCAAACATCAACAATATATATGGGACATAAATAAAGTTGCATTAAAGAAATATGAAGAAGTTTACAACCAAGCCTTAGTGTTGAAATGCATGATCCATGAAACCAAGCATTCTCATCCCCATCAGTTCCGACTCTATCTCTCTCTATTCTCTCCAATGATATGGACCAAGTGATCAATCGAACAACATAACAATGCCTTAAGAGTTATCTCCCTCAACCATGGCCATAAGCTTGTATTTATAAGGCTAGATGGATAGGGTAGGTTGAGACATTTGTGGGTGAGGTGGCCTCCAAGATCCTAGGATGGGGGATCTCGAGCTCAACAAACCCACAATAGTAGGGACAAGGGAGGACACAAGGCTGATCACCTAGAAGCCTCGAGAAACTTCTCCTTTTCCTTTTTTACCCAGGGTACCGCGTTTCTCCTTTAGTGACAGAGCGGTTCTTGTAATAACCACTTATGGACTAAGGGCCATAAGCGGTGGCACCACTTGTGGGAAATAGAGTATGGGCAGTGCGAACAAGGGTACCACATATGGATAAAGGGTCAAGCATGGTGTTGGGAATTTGCATGAAAATATTAACAAATTATATGAGTTTCCACTCCAGAAGATGGGATTCAGGGCAAGTAGGTATGTCAAATGTCTTATCACATGATGGTGACAAGATTTTGGTATAACAGGATGCCCCCCAAAGTGTGAGTCTTAGAGGGATACAATAAATGAGAGCTTTGAGAGAACAAGTCATTTCCATGGGGTGAAAATGTCAGCTCAATCAGAGCAAGTCATCAAGTAGGCATCTACAGTACATTAGTATCTTGACTCATAGACACAAGTAACCAAACTCATGGTTGTAGACCAATACAAGGAAGATCCATGAGAGGAATAAACAAGCATGGCTACTAGAATACAGCATAGATCCATGTGATATAGGACTCAAACTTGGACATAGATACCAGACATACAATGTAGATCTATGTCATATAGATGCAAATTTGAGCATAGCCATGACCATACAAATGTGGATCCATGCTAGATACACATAAATCCATCGCAATCTGGGGAAAAGTAATGAGCACTTTAAACAAATACCTAGGGTCTTCATCTCGTCTTCCACAAAGTACGATTCTATCCATGTGATTACAATGATCTGAAGTCAAGCATGGTAGAAACCACTTGATTACCGGCTAATGATGCGAATCGTTAACAAGTGCGAGGGAGATCACCATTAATGTCAATGATTTCCAAGGTACTCTAGTACAATCTACTGAATGTGAATAGATATCCTCATGTTGAACACTCAGTCGATTCTATCAATCAAAGGTCAATGATGTGAACCTATGTAGTGAGAGATAGAATCTGTCATTAATGCATACATATCTCAAGCTACCAATAATTTTTTCGAAGACTATTTCTTGGATGATTAGCTGATGTCGACGGGAAAAGTCTCATCGAAGGAGGGCCATGATGAGTCCCACATTGATGACGCAAAACTCAGAACATAGTCATGGAATGATGTGAATGTAGTAACCATATGATTGACTCAAAGATACTGATAGAAAGTCTATGTGGACTGCAGAGGCGACACTTCTTTAGATCCCCTTTGAACATCAGGCGGCACGACAAAAGACTTGGCAGCATGACTAGATGGGATAGACACACAATGCAACATTGGACAATGCATTCTTTTGAATGACTCAAAGGAGTGACATGACTCATGAAAGTGGATCATCATGGAGATCAGTTGAATACCCAATTGAATGACATGGTTTTTCAGACAAGTGCCATGTTCAAAGGTAACGACAAACAATTGCCATTATTTGCAAAATGATTCCCTTCCGATTTCCCCCATCATGATCGATGAGTGCCTCTTTTCAGTTTTATGAGTTCAAAGAGGGTAACAAACATTCGGTATAGCTTGTCAAAAGACAAGTCCAGACTCATATTTTTTATGAACCTGAGAGAGGAGGGGTTCGATTCCAAAATAGGTCTCTCAATGTTTAATTTAACAAGTCCACTTAAAGAAAACTCGGTATCATTCATGTTTAGAGAGTATGAATGAATACGGAAGAAGAATCCAAAGGGTATTTTTTTTATGATTTAGTCTCTAAGGCCAAAAAAAGTATCAAATCATACCTTAGATAACTCTTCCAGTCATGATTAGCTAGAGTGTTCCTTTTTTGTAAATAGTCCTATCCAAACCGAAAAAGAGATAACCTACCGTCAGAAGGATGACTCTTCAAATACTCTTACGAGTATGAAGGAGACAAGTACTCGACAATATTTTCGTATTTAAGGAGGACTCCATGAGGTTTAAAGAGAACTCCATGAGGTTTCTTTACACACTGTCACTTTTTATGAGCCTGGAAAGATTCAAAAATGGACTCGACGATATTTTCATGTTGTAAGGAGTCTAAAAAAGATGTGAAAAGAAGACTCCATGATGTTTCTTTGCATAATGTCAAATTTTATGAGCCTGGAAAGATTTGGAAACAGAGTTGGACCTTTGATACTAGGTTTAGAGAGCGTGATCAAAGTGTTGTAATAAACGCTCATTGACCTTTTTTGTTTTATGAGAGTATGAAAAGCCATAAACAAACTTTCAAAGCTTCTTACTAGAGTTCTCCTATACTGCAATAGTCTCAGAAACAAGTGTTAAATGCATTTACAACTAGCATTAGCGATTACGACAGATAAATTTTGACCAAAATATGATTTTACATCAAAACTATACCGATTTAGACCCAAAATGCCTATATAAGTCAAGTAAATAGTAAAAAATCAAACGATTTCACTATTTACCTCTAGAGAAGAGCACTTGGAGTATTTTCTTAGCCAGATCTTCCACAGCTGATACTGGGAGCTTCCACCATCTGTTTTTAGCATCGTTAGTTGCAGGTAATAGCTAAGATCCTTATATTTCATTTAGTAGCATCTATTTTGAGGTTTGGTGGGGTTTTGGGTCCATATGGCGAGCCATAAAACTCAAAATGTGGGCACCGCGACTACCCCTTGTGGGATACATGGTTCCACCCTAGAACCATGCCAACAATATAGTGGATAGGTGGTGGCACTGCCTATCTCCAATAGCGCAGATGCGGTGCTGACCGTGGATAAGTTAAACAGATAGTATGGGAAAAATAACTTCATTCTTTTGATTGTTAATGATTTAAGGATGATTCTAATGCATGCCATTGTGGTTTTTGGCAGGTCTAGATTGCTCAAAACATGGTGATATGGAAGTAAAGAACTCATGACAATGAGGATGCTGCTGTTGAGAGAAATGCGAGTTGTATTTCCGCATTACGGGACTGTGGGCTCTTGAAGTTCTTCTGGACCCCAAGCATGGTGTTGCATGAACTGCTACTGGAACACATATTGCAGATGTGGAATCCAAAGAAGTAATACTTTGAGGTGGGGGCACACATACTTACAGTGGAGGCAGAGGATATCTACTTCTTGATTGGTATATCAAGACAGGGTGTCCCCATCTCATTGACATGTTCTCGTGGCGGGGACATTACTACCAGACAGCTTATAGATCGACATTGTGCACCAGGAACAGGTACATTGGGGAAGAAAATCCCCATCAAGGCAGTGATGGATAGGGATCTACAAAATTTCTTGTTTACTATACAGAGGGTGGTTGGAAGTCAGGGCGTGCACCAGGCTTCCAGGGCACACATGGTGTATGCCATAGAGGGTATGGCACCCACGGTGTTCAACTGGGTAGAAGCAATGGTTCCAATCTTCAAGGATCAGCTGACTAAGTGTCAGCAAGGAGAGCTAAAGTAGTTCCAATTTGGTTCTATCTTAACCTGCTTCTTTTTCCAGCAGGTTCCACAAATGCGGCCACAGGTGACCTTTTAGAATTTGAGAGCATGCGACCCCCGTATGCTAATGTGGGTCCAGGTCATGGCTCGCACAGGAGCGGGTAGGGGAAGGGTGGAGTTCAGTGAACTATTCTTCAGATGGCTATGGGATCAGATCCTCATGGTTGAGGAATATGCTTACGCGGGCACGAACTTCACAGGATATCCTGACCTACCACTCCCACCTGGAAGATAGTGGGGAAACATTAGTAAGAAGCAATAAACCTTGAAATGGATGAATTTTTTTTATGTTTTATACTTTTTATGTTAAGGGACGAGACCTGTATATTCTCATGCAGATGTTGGAGTAGTGCGATCTAGAGGAGAATCTCCATTAGATAGGAGAGTAGGAGCTCTCTCGATTTGTACCGCAGGGTGATGATATAACCAGGGAGCTGGAGGAGAACCTGGAGAGGTTGAATTTGGACATCCCAGATGCTGACATAGATGACCTCTCGATGAGATATCAAAGATCCACAATGGGAGTACCAGGCCAATTCAGTAGGCTACTGCATAGGGTAGCTCAAGCAGTGATGTGCTATCATGAGCACCACTAGTGTACAAGATACGTATTGAAAGATTATAGTTTTAGGATTTTGTATGATGATTTTACCTAAAACCCTACATGCTTCAGAGGAGGTCTCGAGACCTATTTTTGTAAACTTTTTCGTATATATATATATATACAAATTTTTACACAGTGTTTAAATGTTTCAAATGGAAAATGAAATTTCTATGAGTTTTACATGTCTCTAAATGTTTGTTTAAAATGGACCATGTTTGATTTACTGTCATGAATGGGCAATATGCCAGTCTAGGGTGTAGTTAGCCAATGAGTCAGTGACTACATTATGTTCCATAGGGATATGCCTATAAGTAATAGTTTCAAATGATCTTTCTAACAAACGGACTCTATGAAACAGGTGGAGGAGTACCAGGTTCCTAATCGTGTAGACATGGTTCAAATGGAAAACCATGAGCTATAAGTACATCAAGACTACTAGATCACAAACATCCTGGGAGGCAGCTTCAGTTAGAAGACTGATGACTACTTCATACTCGGTGATGTTATTTAATAGTAGGACCTATACAAACCGCTCCTGAACTGACCAAATCTTCAGCCGGGGAATAGAGAACCCAAGCAACCGAGGCAAGATTCAAGGTGTTGCAGCAAGCACCTTCAGTGAAACCATAGAAAGATATCTGCATGACCAAAACATGGTATAAACAGATGTGGACACAAAACTCAAAACCATCTTGAAAATACTAAAAGCACATGAAAATCGAATCAATATACATATATACAAGATACTACCCAAGAAAACCTAGGCATAGTACCTTTTCAGGTACAACCCATTGTGAGGTTTCCCCAAAGGGATCCCATCATAATCAATAACCTCATAAGCTCCTTTCTCTAACACCTTGGAAATAATGAAAGGTCTATACCACATGGATTCGAACTTACCCTTCCCTAGTTTGTCGTATCTCTGGTCATAAGTCAAGACTAGGTCACCCTCGTTAAAGACACGAGGCTAAACAGATTTATCATACTGCGCCTTGACGTGTTTCTTATGCACCTCATTAGCTAAGGTAGCATCTCTGCGAGTCTCGTTAAGGTTATTCAAGTATAAAAATATTTCTTTCTCCATGGAAGTGTCTGGGATAAGTTCGACGACAATTTGTAAAGATGGAATCTGACATTGGATGGGTAAGAAAGATTCAAGTCCATAGGCAAGCTAGAATGGCGTGAAACCAGTAGCTATTTTCACAGAAGTCTAATAATCCCAAAGGGCATAGAAAATAACATGGTGCCAGTTGGATTTATGATCTCCACCCATCTGACGAAGCACGGTTTTCAAAACTTTGTTAATGGCCTCTACCTGACCATTAGCTTGTGGATAATATGGCATAGAGTTTTCATGGCGAAACCCTAGCTTGGCACTCATTTCCTCCATCATCTAATTATGGAAATGAGAACCGTGATCAGTAATGATGTATTGTGGAAATCCAAATCTAGCTATGATATGATTGAAAAAGAAGAAGGAGGTAGTCTTACCATCTTCTACATATGTAGGCATGGCCTCAGCCCATTTAGTAAAATAATCCATAGCTACGATGATGTAACCATTCCCATCGAATGAGGTAGGTTTACAATGCATGAAGTCAATCCCCCATTTGGAGAATGGGCCAACGACAATGAAGGGGTATAGTGAAGCAAGATGGGTGAGCTTTTTAGGATAGAAGTGTTGACAAGGTGGGCATTTCTTAACAGCCTCATGACAATCTTTGAAGATCAAAAGCCAGAAATAGCTAGTGTGAAGGATTTTTTGGGCTGTAGCCATCCCAAATAAATGACCGCCACATGCTCCCGAATGGAAATCATTCAACACAAGTTCAACCTCCTCATGAGTGAGGCATCACTGGAGAATAGAGTGAATCCCACGTCTATACAAAGTATCATTCAAGATGAGATAGTATTTCTGGTGGTGACGGATATGGCGGCGATCATTGCCGGATAAATGCAGCTAAAAATGTTGTGTCTGGAGATATATAAGAAAATATCCATACCAAGGATCAGTAGTGCTTATCAAGAACATCAATTCATCCGGAAATGAATCACTGGGCTCAGATTCCATCGAAGTACAGGGAATATCACACATAAGCTCTGCAAAGACCAAGGATTTCTTTGATGTAGCCTTGGCAAACTCCAAATCAAACTCCTAAAGGATAACTATCCAACGGGAGTACTTTCCCCAAAGTACCTGAGGATTTAGGATGTAGTACATCACGTTCTGGTCTGCCAATACGGTGGTAGTGCAGAGTAGAATGTAATGAAAATTTTTTTGTACTACAATGACCATGGCCAATCCTAAATTTTCCACACATGAATAATGGGTTTCAGAATCCAAGAGATTCTTACTGGCGTAATAATCACATGCTCCTAACCGTGGAGATTGTCCTCCGCTAAAAACATAGCGATGGTAGTAGAAGAGGCAACAATATACAAGAGAAATTCCTTTGAATAATCAGGGGGGTGTATCACAGGTGAATGAGTCAGAGTGTGATTAAGATTATCAAAGGCAGGTTGGTCCTGGTCATCCCAGAAGAATGGAGTGTTCTTCTTAAGGAGACGCATATAACCATGTGTTTTCTCTTGGAAATTGCACATGAAACGGCGGAGAAATTTTTCCTTCCCTTACAAACTTTGGAGTTCAAAGAGATTAGTTGGGGTTGGTAGATAAAAAATGGTGGCAATTTTTAAAGGATCTATCTGGAGGCCATTTTTGGATACCACAAAACCTAGCAGATGTCTCGTCTCAACGCAAAAAACACATTTATGCAGGTTGAACCATATATTATAGTGATGAAACCTAAGGAATATCTCTCTAAGATGACTAGGGTGGTCCTCCCGTCACTGTGAATGAGTAGGGAGGTCGTCAAGGTATGGTTCAATAATTTGTTTGAAATCATGAAACGCATAGGACATCGCACGTTGGAACGTAGCTCCAGCATATTTTAAGCCAAACGGTAACTTCTTATATGAAAAGGTTCCCAATGGGAAAATAAATGCCGTTTTATGCTGATCAAAGGGTAATATCTCAATCTGATTATAGCCAAAGAAGCCATCCATGAATGAAAAGATGACACTTCCAGCACAGTTGTTGATAATCTGATCGATATGCAGGGTAGGAAATTTGTCTTTGGGACAAGCTTTATTCAGATCCATAAAGTCAATACAGACTCTAATGGTGCCCTGCCTTTTATTGACAGGGACAACGTTCGATACCCATTTCGTCAGGGGTACAGGATAAATAAACCCAGCTTTCAGAAGCTTCTCAATTTCAGCTTTTATAGCTGTGGCCTTCTAAGGATGGACTTGCCTAAGTGTTTTCCTGATAGGTTTGGTCGAGGGATAAGTTTTAATCTTGTGGACCACAATGGAAGGGTCAATCCCCGGCATATCTTCATAGGATCAGGAAAAAATATCATGGAATTCTTTAAAAAGTGCCTTATAGGCTTCATATTTATCTATGGAGCAGTTCTTCCCAACATGAACATACTCGATAACATCACGCTTGGCTGATATGTCAATTGGGTTCATCTGAGTAATGTTGCAAAGGTTTCCTTCAAAATTTGTATGTTGCAACAATATAGGACTTTGGGGAATGTTGAAAATATCAGTAGGAAACAAGGATGCAAAAATCATGGTTAATCGAATTGGTGTTGGGGAGGAACATGGATCTATGATGGTGATCCTCCCAAATGGACTCATCCATGCTCATGATCTCAATAATGGACTCATCAAAAGGAAAAGTCTCAGAGAGATAATCTAGGGTGGGAAGAGAAGGTTCTAACCAATACGATAAATGGTCATTAGAAGAATTTTGAGGTCTAAAATGGGCCTCCTAAGGAAAATAGTAAAATAAAAGTTAAAATAATAAAATAATATTTATTAATTTTGGAGGAAAAAAGAAAAAAACTACTTTTTGTGTTCATATTTTCGTCATATCTCCCTATGCTTTTACTCAAATTTCGATCAAGAGAGCTTGTTGGATGTAGAATTTGATTCCGCATCCAAAAATTACCCATAGTGCATATTTTTGACAGACCTCGCTACCCCAAAAACAAGAAATACCTGAAAAAATGTGATGATGACATCAACATCAAATTTTTTTCAGGTATTTCTTGTTTTTGGGGTAGCGGGGTCCATCAGAAGTATGTAGTGTGGGTACTCATTGGAATTGGAATAAAATTATTCATCCAACGAGCTCTCTTGATCAAAATTTGAGTAAAAACATAGGGAGATATGTCGAAAATGCAATAAAACAAAGTAGGTTTTTTTTATGACAAATATGTCAATTCAACCATTATGGTTGACTCATTTTGTTGGAATTCTATTGGTTCTTGAATTCTAACTCACAAGAACTTATTATTGGCTCATTTTATTATAAGGCCCATTTTAGACCCCAAATTTCCTCTAATGAAGGATCCGAGGCCACTAGATGAAGATCATCAGTGTGATCATTGGAAGAGGTTTGAATGGTGTCATACATAGCTTCCTGTGGACTTAACGAGGTGGACTCAACAACATAGTGGCCCTTAGGCTCATAATCAAATGACGTGATCATATTGACTGATGCAAAATACGTGCTAGGAGGAGTGGATGGAAAAACTCCCATGAGGGATGAATCCTTCAACAAGCCTACCCTAATCGACTGGTAAGGAGGAGGGGACTGGCCGGGATGTTATTATCCATGGAGGTAGTAACATCCGGCATGCAGAAATCAAGTTGGTCAATAGTAAAAATTCTCCCTAGATGTGGAAATTGGACAGTTCGGAATACTGTTGAAGCAACAATAGTCATAGCATAGAACCAATTTCGTCCTAGGAGGAGATTGTAATCTAAATGGGCATCTACCACTTCTACTTGGATGGAAATGATTTCCCCCCCTAGCTCGATCATGAGGGCTGATATGAGACCGTGGGGCCGAAAACCCCATCCACCAAAGGCTTTAAGGGTCATAGGTGATGTTACAATCTTGGGGGAGCCAAGATCATTCCAACAAGATAGAGACAACACAGATGTTGAAGCTCCCTCATCTAGGATCGTTCAAAAAACTTTCTTTCCAACTACTTTCGTAATGACTTGAAAATCAATTTTATGTGGTAACCTAGACTTATAGTTCTCAACATTAAAATGAATCAAGTTGGTGTTATCCAGGTCTAAAGCTCCTAATGCAATCAATAGGTTTTTGCGCTATGTAGGGAAACTTTGGAGCAGTTCTAGGGTAGACATTGCACAAGGTTCCTAAGTGAGATCTTCAACCACATTGTAAAATTGAGTAGCTTAGGCATTGGGATTAAATACAACCTTCCGAAGAGTACTCTTAGGTGGGTGGAAAATCATGTCGAGAGTAGGCTTCTCGATAGATAAGGGGACAGTAGACAAGGACTCAAGAGAACTAGTAGAAGGAGCTTTCCCTAAAGATGAATGATCTTCATTTTTATCCACAAGTTTATCATAATTCTGACTTTGAGTTTGTAGATGGATGGTATCTGAGGACATCATATGAATTTACTCTGACAAATTGGAATTACCCTGATTAGACATGTGGTCTATCAATTGTTGTTGAGAGGGAAAAGGACCCGTAAGTACTGCAGGTGTGGGATTGGACTTCAAAAATTGGGAGATTTCATTATGACAAGGAAAATCCTTTGAAAAATGGTCACCATCACATAGCAGACAGGGATATTTCACTTTTCTTTTCCCTTTGTAGTTATCACCATTGGTTGGTCATGGAGTCTCCGGCTGGTTTCCAGGTTTTTTATTTCAATTTCTACCTTTCTTTTTATTACCTGAGGTTTGAGTAATTTGAATAGAATTGACCTCAGTGGAAACTTTAGGAGTCAAAGGAGTAGACGGGGAAGTTTGGGTTTGCTTGGTAGGTTTCATCGTTGATGGGGACTGGATTGAACCAACAATCACATCAACGGGTACTTCTACTGATGGCTTGGCAAGATCGGTGATGGGGCAAGGAGATTAAGGGATTAGGTCATAATGAGTGCCAAAATACGAATAAACCAATTTTAGGTACTGAGCCCGACTAATAGCCTGCTCTTCGGTAACGACACTGCCCATAGCCACATCTCGGGCAATAGGAGGGAACAAGGATTTGGTCAACCAATCAGCTAGTAACTGATCTGGAATAGGGGCCTTATTAAGCCTTCTCTGCCTTCTCCACTCATGAATATGATTGGATATGTGAGTGGAGGTGTTCTATCATAGAGAGGTTAAAAGATCAGTACCTGTTTCATAACGAATAGGGAGCTGAAAGTGTGTAAGAAACATGGTTTCCGACGAGCCAAAATCCACAAACGGATGTTGTGGGAGTTCAATGTACCACTTCGCAGCTGTACTGGTCAAAGTTCATTGAAAGAGTCATAACCGAATGGATTCATCCATGAGGGAATTTGAAGAGAACCACAAATGGAATGTCATCACACAGTTCTTCGGATCGTCTCCTTGTTTCCCATCAAATTTTGGGATGTCCGATGGTAACTTTACTGGAATAGGGGGCCTTGAGGGATTTTGTCAAATGGGTTCATTAATCAACTTGGACAGATTAGGTAAGTCCAAAGTTGCTAGGAAAGATAACTGTCGGTTGGGATGAACATACTGGTAATATTGATATGGAATATAATTACCAGTAGGACCATAAGTGGACTGATAAACAGGTTGCTGTGACAAAGAAGTACCAGAATATCCACCCATAGGGGGTTGATTTCTAGGATCAGGACCGCTAGGACCACTATAGCCTCTAGGAGGAGGATGATTAGGGCCACCGGGACCACCAGGACCATCGAGACCGCTAGGACCACCAGGACCACCAAGACCACTAGGGGACGGACCACATGACCCTCTGGGGTCACTAAGAGGAGGTAAACCTCTAGATCCACCAAAAACACTAGGAGGAGGGCCACCAGACCCTCCGGGGCCAGAAGGAGGAAAGCCACCAAGTCCCCCAGGACCATTAGGGCCACCAGGACCATAAAGAGGAAAGTTTCCAAATCCTCTGGGACCATTAGGGCCCCCAGGGAGAGGAGCTCCATAAGGGGGTCCTCCGGCACCATTAGAGGAATTTTGGGGTCTAAAATGGGCCTCCTAAGGAAAATAATAAAGTAATAGTTAAAATAATAAAATAATAGTTAAAATAATAAAATAATATTGATTAATTTTTGAGGAAGAAAGAAAAAAACTACTTTTTGTGTTCGTATTTTCGACATATGTCCCTATGTTTTTACTCAAATTTCGATCGTGAGAGCTCGTTGGATGAAGAATTTGATTCCGCATCCAACGAGTACCCACACTACATACATTTGACAGACCTCGCTACCCCAAAGACAAGAAATACCTGAAAAAAATGTGATGATGATGTCATCATCACGTTTTTTCAGGTATTTCTTGTTTTTGGGGTAGCGAGGTCCGTCAAAAGTATGCAGTGTGGGTACTCGTTGGATTTGGAATCAAATTACGCATCCAACGAGCTCTCCCAATCGAAATTTGAGTAAAAACACAATGAGATATGTCGAAAATACGAACAAAAAAAGTAGTTTTTTTTAATGACAAATATGTCAATTCAACCATTATCGTTGACTTATTTTATTGAAATTCTATTGGTTCTTGAATTCCAACTCAAAAAAACTTATTTTGGCACGTTTTCTTATAAGGCCGATTTTAGACCCCAAATTTCCTCTAATGCTCTCGCAGTATCTATAGGTATCCCCCCCATAGCTATCATGTAAGACCAGTTGGGTTGCCCCCATGGCGTAAAAGTATTACTAGGGTATGGAATTCCTGTAGGATTGGGTGGATGATTAATATTACCTACAGGTATTTGATAACTGTAACCTCCAGAAGATTGAATGGTTACATGTTGAGCTCCGAAGGGTTGACTTGAATTGGATGGGGGATTAAGCACATTAGAATGGTTGGGAGGGACATAAACTGTAGATGGTTCTATGTTAGAGGTCTGCCATTGAATAGTAACAATTTCGGTGTCAAATAACGTAGGTCATGGTAGGGGTTTCCCCATGGCACTAGAAGGTGTATACAAAACAAGAATTGAAGATTGAATCTCAGGTACACAAGACTTGGGAAAATTAGGTATAGACATAACATGAGAGGTGGTAGGGGTGGTATATTGACCTAGGTTGCGGGGTGTCAATGGATGATCTATAATATGTTCAATGGGTCTCATAGATTCAGCAAGTGAATGATATCACCTAGGAACAAGTGTGGACCTTGGTAGTGTTGGGCCTAAAATGTCATCAATTTGCTTATCAATCTCCTTTGTGTGGATAATGGAAGAATGGTATTGCCTACATTCTTCTTCAATTTCAGAAGAGATTCCATGGGTGCCAAATGAAGGAATGGCCTAACCTACAGGGGTTTCCAAAAATGAAGCATTGGGACCAAAATCCGAGCGAGCAGTATCATCAACACGTCCTTCCATGGGAGAATGGAATGAGGAATCCCCCTGAGAAGGTTGTTGGACCAAGCAAGGCGAGTGTGAAGAATATGGTACTCCACTTTTGACAACCACATTATCTCCCACTGGGGAGGTGGGAGCAGCTCTTTGGTTGATAGCTTCCATACGATTTTCTCCTGAACTAGGAATAAAATCACATGGCAAGCCCCGTACTCTTCTGGACTATCTTAACTCAGCCAGCTTGTACAGTTTCTAACTAACCTAGGGTATGAAAATATAGAAAACACACCAAAAATAAATTCCCTGCACAAGCTATAGGTCAAAGCAAGCACACTTAAAATGATAGGAGGAGTTCAAAAGCCAGGTCTCTCACTAGGATTTTCAAGAAGGCACCACTCATGAAATACCTCGAGGCTACGTGTGTAGTAATCCCCCCGAATGCTATTTTCGGTGTATGGCTCCAAACAAGATGTACAAAGGGATTTTCTCAGATAGATAAGGTACTCTAGTGGGGTCTCCCGATATACTCAAGGTACGTGGGAGCTCGAATCGGTAGTAGTGTTGTCTAATGCATAACCGTACACAAGGGGCCTTCCGATATACAATCAATTACGTGAAGTACCTTTCTATATACCTCAAGGGTATGTGAAAGGCCGTTCAATATACCGATAGTACATGGAAGAACCGCGCGAGTCCCGGAATGTAATGCTGACAAATAATGATAGCTCCTATGCTTAACGATGCCCGAACACGTCTCTAACCTACCACTCAAGTTACTATGTAAGTTTTAACCTACAACTACTGTTAATTTTAACTTGTACGGTTAGGTGAATGCATGATGTTTTGGCAGAAAAGTAAAACCATGGAGTATGCTAGTGCAAAATTTTCACTTTATCGTTCAGTATGCATACTTATGGGAGGGAAAGAGAGTGTTTTCCTTTCGTTTCAAAAACCAAAAATACTTGCACACAACAATCATGAACATTAAAAAAAGACAAGCAAACACTTTTCCAAACTAATTTCTTCTTTCCGAAAGCAAATGAGAAGGGGAAGAATCTCTTTTCCTAAAAGAAAAACAAGAAGCACACCTATATGCAAATGCAGTCTATTTTTTCAAATTTCTAAAAAATAAGCAAATCTAACTTAAAACTACTATTTTTTTATTTTATTTTATTTTGATCGAGATAGCTCTAAATGCATGAGAGATGAAAGGTCATAAAGGTTTTGAAATCTTGTAAACCCAATCAGAAAAGCAATGTCGAATGCTCAATGTTGATATCCTAGTCTCAGTCAAAAATTTTCTTTTTTAAAGGAAGGAAAAATAAGTTTACTATGCAAATAAGAAATGAAGCCTAGAAGCTAATCTAGTGTTCTTCTTTTAGTCTATGTAGCAGAAACGAAAAGATATTTTTAAATAACACTCTAATCTTTTTAGACAACAAGAAATCCTTTCGTAAACACAACCAATAAGCATAGAAGCGGATGAACAATCAAAAGACTTAATCAAAATTTTGAAATTCCACTCAAACCAATCTTAAACCATAAAAACTCAAACCAAAAGCATCAGATTCAGTAACACAAGTCTGACTAGCAAAACTGAAAGCAATCAAAATCCAAATTTTTGCAAAGAAAAATAAGGAAAAAGGGCTTTGGAATAATGCCTACCCAGCACTGCGCTTCTCCAGTGTTGACATAGCATTTCCTAGATAGCACTGCTTCTTGTCAACAGGTTACAGGTGGTGGCACCATGTACTGTCCACTTTATTCAGGTGGTGGCACTGCGTCTCGTACACAACATAGGCGTAGTTCCCTGTAGATTACCAAAACACAAGAAGAATGAATGATCCAGTCAGAAAAAGGCTAGATCAAGGCAAACACTGTTGAATTGAGTATTGAAACAGAGCATAAAAGACCGAAATGACTTAGATCTTAATAAATATGGAGGTTTCAAACCCAAACGGAGTCAGTCAGAGAGTAGATCTAATTGAGGTGAAGAAGGAGCATGGATTTAGACAAGAGTTGCAGAGTGAGAAAGATTAGAATGAGTGATAAACAACTTCATTCTCCAGTGGAGTCGCCATATTTGTTAGCTGGAATATTTCACCTCCTGCAGACAGCAAGGTGTTCCACTTATCTGAATAGTTCATATCTAGAGCAAATAGGAGACAGAGGTTGAAGACTCTCACTAGAAACCGTAGATACCTGGAATTCAATGCTTTGATAGTCACCCTATGTACCTGCAATAAGCTCGACACAAAACAGATCAAAGAAACTAGAACATGATCTACTAATCTATGCTAGTGACTAAGGAATCTAACAACATATATATGAAATCAAACATCAACAATATATGTGGGATAGAAATCAACTTGCATTAAAGAAATATGAAGAATCTTACAACCAAGCCTTAGTGTTGACATGCATCTCCATGAAACCAAGCATTCTCATCCCCATAAGCTTTGACTCTAGCTCTCTCTATACTATCCAATGATATGGACCAAGTGATCAATCCAACAGCATAACAATTACTTAAGAGTTCTCTCCATCAACCATGGCCATAAGCTTGTATTTATAAGGCTAGATGGATAAGGTAGGTTGAGAGATTTGTGGGTGAGGTGGC
Organism: Pseudotsuga menziesii; assembly: GCA_001517045.1. NCBI lineage: Eukaryota > Viridiplantae > Streptophyta > Pinopsida > Pinales > Pinaceae > Pseudotsuga > Pseudotsuga menziesii. The sequence goes on along the minus strand of LPNX010879069.1, from coordinate 559,736 downwards.
CTCCAAGATCCTAGGATGGGGGATATTGAGCTCAACAGATCCACAACAATAGGGATAAGGGATGACACGAGGCTTATCACCTAGAAGCCTCGAGAAACTTCTCTTTTTCCCTTTTTACCAAGGGTACCGCATTTCTCCTTCAGTGACAGAGCGGTTCTGTTAATAACCGCTTATGGACTAAGGTCCATAAGCGGTGGCACCACTTGTGGGAAATAGATTATGGGCGCTACGAAAAAGGGTACCACATATGGATAAAGGGTCAACGTAGTGCTGGGAATTTGCATGAAAAGATTGACAACTGATATGAGTTTCCACTCTAGAAGCTGGGATTCAGGGCAAGTAGGTATGTCAAATGTCTTATCACATGATGGTGACAGGATTTTGCTATAACATATACCTCCTCTTGTATGTTACTGTTGTCTTTGCAACCCACGTATGCCTCCTGAAAATGTCAAAAAAATACATGTTTTGAAATTTGGGTAGTTTGGGTAGTTGTGCAACTGACTCCTTCAGTTGTAACTACTTTGTCTTCGACCCTAACTCTTCATAAAGCATATAAATAGAGGTAGGGAGGTCCATGAGAGGGGACTGGAATGCTTGCATTGTTATGCTGGAGGATTTGGAGCTCTCTTTAACCACACATTTTCCATAGAAGCTTTCTCCTTGTGTTGCAGAGCTTGGAGGCTGACTTCCTTGGAGAAGTGAAGCAACAGAACTAGATCAAGGTTTCATGAGGTGCCGAACTTAAAGAGAAGGTATATTTGTACTTGTTTTCAAGATTAATAAAGATGTGATGTCCTTCTTCTTCCTAAATAATTGTTCAATGTTTGATTGAATATATGTTTATGACCATATTATGTTGTTAATCAAATTATTATTTCATGTTTATTTGATTATCATTGCTTTATATGTGGTCATATTGGTTTCAGAAAGGTATATTTCATTTTGAAGGTATCTTGGAGAAAGAGGAGTGACCGGAGCAAGAAGAGGATATAAGGGCTTCTTGGATCAACCTTCATTTAGCTAAGGTATGAACCATTATAATCTATGAAACTTGCTTATACATGCTTTCTTAACATTATACATCCACCTTTCAACCCCAGTACGTTGATGGCTTCTTAAACCCTAGCCACATAAAACTTTCCTTTACAACAATAATTTAGGGGGGGTGTAAGGATTATTAATCCTCCCTTATCCAATTTCGTCATATGTCTAAATCAGGAGTTGTGTCTAAATCGAGAGCCCATCCAATCTATTTTTAGTCACTATAACCATTGGGTCCACTTGGCTTAATTGGAGCACATGTTCCAGTTACTAAAGTGTGAGGAACACTAATTCAGGATTATTGCCACTGATTGCACTTGCATGCATCAATTTAGGAGCCTCCTAGATCAATTCCTACAATTTAGGAGCCACTAGGAATGCTGATACCAACCTTCATTAGTTGAGTTCAGTTAGTGACTAGTCAAGCTAAGTTAGGAGTTAGTTACATTTAGTTAGCACTAGGTTTGCATGGCTGCATGCAGGAGAGGAAAATTTCTCTCCTACCATAGTCAGTTATCCTCATTCAACACTGAAGTAGACACTTCAGTTGTGTTTTAGAACTTTTTTGAACTCTAGTAAGGGTTTAGACAAGGTCAGTTAACTATTGAGTCCTCCAATAGTGATTTAGACAAGTTCTTAGTTACCTGCAGTCAAGTAGAGTCTAATCATTTAGAATTTCCTCACGTGGATTCGAATTTCATGTGGATATTTAAGCCATTGTACTTCATTGTTATTATTATCTAAATTTTTTTTTTAATGAAAGTATTCACAATTGCAAACCGTTTTTTCACTATTTCATTCTTCAATTGCTGAGTAAATTGTGTGATCTATCTTGTGAGTTGTGTGTTTGTCCATAGATCTATGTGATCAAATTAATAACAGGATCTGATCCGTGGTCGTTACTTATGATGAGGTTTATTAAAAGGACTACTGTGTATAAAAGTTATTATGCTTGAGCACTGTGTTTTCTTTTATGTATGCGAAATGGTGATTGGTTGTCTACGGGATTCGTTCCTACGGCCTTGCTACAATGGGTTGGTTGTTATATGATTTCTATGTATAGATAAATAATGTGGTTCTTATTTGGGAATTCTGAGTGTCCACAAGACTCGATCCTGCGACCTCGTTGCGATTACAGGTTTCTTAAATTAATTGTTGTAATGCTAGTTTGGTTATTTGTCATATGATGGATGTGAGTAATATTAGATGGGACTAGATCATAGACCAATGAATGGTATCAATACTTTCTCTATTTATTTGATTATGGTAATGCTTATTTTAATGGAAATGATTTGGTATTTAGCATAAATTTATTTATGCATACCTTGAAACGGCTTCGTTGCTATTTATCTTAGATTTAGTATGGGATGATTATAATTTGTGCTTAGATGTAATAATTATACTAGTAGATTAAATTTATAATTCTATTTCACAACTGTTAGTATATATATATTTACCAACAGTATATTGATTATATATTAATAGTATACTAGTTAGTTTCTTGTTATTAAAATTATATGATACTAAATTAAATCTATGTTTTAAATTGAAACATAGATCTGGACTAGTGAATATTTGAACCTTGCTCTATTGACAAATGAAATATGCCAGTAGAGTATATAGGCCAAAGAACAGCTAGGTAAAAGATATGAAATAAAACCTAGTATGTAGGAAACACAATTTAAACAATAAAAATAATACAGGAGTAAAACCAAGGTGAAAAACCCTTGATAAATATTTATACATGAATTAAAATTGTAGAAGTAAACTAAATGAATAAACCATGGATGATTCTAGCATAGGAAATAAATGACATCCTAGGTTTATAATTTTTTAATGTAAACCCTAGAATATTTAAATAGAAAACAACACATAGGTTTAGAGAAAATAATGTAAACCTTTTCCTAGTTTAGCTAGCATTTACTCTAGAAAATGGAATAGGAAGGCTAGGGATTCATACCTGTAAATTGAAGCTCCTTTAATGGATGAAATGTGCACACTCAAATAGCCAACATTAATAATTCATAAGTAGACTCCGTTATGTGTATTAGATGATCGAATCACTTGGGAACTACCATGTTCCACCAAACCATGAACCGGAACCATTCCTGGTTTCAATCTGGATCCCCCTGAGTTGGTTCCAACATGCAGGTAGCTTAGAGCTCCTAAGGTAAAGTATATTAGCTGTTATATCAGGTCTGGATCAGTTCTCCTTTTTCCCTTAATGAAAATGTTCTCCAAGACTTCACTTGAGAGATAAACAAGGAGGCTAATGACTCCAAAAGATAGATCAGAACCCCAAGCCTTTCCTTGGCTTGAGAATTTTCAGTCAAAGGAGAAGTTAAATCAAGAAATGATTCATTTCTTGATTTAACCCTTTTTATTTAATTTAGTACTTTTAATATTTTAACTTAGGAACTTTTAGCTAGTTCTTAATTTAACCTTTATAGGTATTATACTATTTCATTTTTATCTTAGTAATAATAGTAATAGATGGAACTTTTCCTTCTTTCTCATATTATTAATATTATTACTATATTTAATATTTATACATACCATGTATAAAATACATAATAATATAACATTTGTTAACATTTGTCTTGGGGCATCATATATTGTGATCCTTAGACTTACAACACTTTCTTCATTAAGGTCATTGGGTAGATGGTTAGGTCTACTAGGCTAGGAAACTCTAAACATCCTTGCATGTTGGATTACCTCGTGTAACATGGTATTTATTCAGTACTTGATGAGAATACAGAAATTCAAAATTTCATTTAATCATTTATAAATAATTCAGAGGATATCAATATTTTCCTCGAGTTGTTTTCTCTCGGAAATCATTAATTCTTTTCAGAAACTCCTAGTGCTTACTAGATGCCATACTCAATGCTAAAAAATAGGGAGTTACAAACTTAGTGCAATTCGAGAGCCTCTTCGCTCAACACTAATGTTAGGATGTACTTGTACGATACACCTAGGGATACAATGGGAAAGGATCTGATATTCCATAGATTATGCTCAACATCAACATGGAAGGCTCCAGGGTTTATGCCCACCACTTCCAATTAGATTTTCATGTGTTCCATAGCTTCTCACTCAACACAAATATAAGTACTCATGTGATCTAGAGATTCTCGCTCAACACAAAAACATTAATTACCCATGTGCTCCAGAGCTCCTTCATGGTCCACACCCAACACAAACAAGCATATATATATCATTAGCAATTGGCTTATTCCCAATGTATATAAAAAAAATCATCATGTTCATATGCAAGGGGTATTTGACCCAATATATCAAAATAAAACATCAAGACAACATCATAATCAATAGTCTCATTCCCATAAGTGTTACGTCCAAAATTCAAGATATTACAATCCCAATATATTCTCCCGAATGTGAATAAAATATTTGAAGTTGACCATTAGGTAGAATATTCCTATCAGATGCCATTGATGCAAAAATACTGTCAAAAGCAAGGAAACCTACCATTGAGGCATGTAGGATTCAACGTACTTGACTTGGTTTCTAAGTCTAATTCCTGGATGATCTGTTGAAGTCTACAGGAATAGATTCATTGAAGGAGGGCCATGATTATTCCCTCATCATCGACATGAAACACGGAACAAAAGATGATGTTGAAGTGATGAAAACAATAATAGAACTGATTAAAATGTTACAGAATCAAAGGAAGGTAAGGAAACTGTGGAGGTAGATTACAGAGGAGGTTCCGTTGAACATTGAACATCATGAGAAATGACTTCACAACATTGATTCAATGAGATGAATACTAGGTGTAGTGCAAGGACATGAAGATGCATTCTTTGAATTGACTCAAAGGAGTTGAATGAATCATGAAAATGTATCGACTTGAGGACAAGCTGAATACCCAAATGTTTGAAATGAAAATGTAGACAGGTGCGATGTTCAAGGGTGGACTATGAGCTGCCATTAATTCAAATGAAATATGTTTCCCATTCCCTAAATTTCCCCATCGCAAAGGATGAGTAGCTCTTTTATTTTTAACGAACTTGAAAATGGTTGCAAATGCTCGATATAGCTCATAAATAATGAGCCCATTCTCATATTTTTTATCAAATTTATAAAGGAGGGATTCATTCCTAGAAAGGGTCCTTCATCATTTGATTTTATGAGTGCGATGAAAGTAAACTCAGTTTTCGTTTCATGTTTAGATAGTCTAAAATGAACAAGAATAATCCAAGGTGGACTTTTTTGTAAATTTAGTCCCTATGACCCGAGAAACTATAGACCAGTACCTGGGAGAACTCTTTTAGTTCTTACCAACTAGATTATACATTTTTCAGACATGATTCCAATTGATCCAAAAAAGGGGTAAACTATCATCGACTAGACGATCATTCAAATATTTTACAAGCATGAAAGCATCAAGCTCACTTGGCAATCTTTTCATGTTTAGGGAGCCCGAAAAGAAATTAAAGGTAACTCCATGAGGGGTTCCTTTTTTCATAATCCATTTTTAATGAGTTTTAAAAAGAAATAAAAGCACACTCGATAAATTTTTCATTGTATGTTTCTCGAGAACATCAAAGGTATAACAAGTGGTTGGTACTTTTTCAACTTAGGGTAGATTTTGAAAAAGACATAAAGAAGCTTGATATGCTTTTCATGTTTTAACCAGAGCATGAATACTATAGAAAGTAAGGTCAATGCTATATTATTGTTTTTAATAAGCTCAAATATAAGTTGAAAGAATACTCGATGTATCTGCTTCATTTTTTACGAGCTTGACACAGAATAACAATTATGTTCAAAATTGCATTTCATGGTTTAGTGAGCTTGAAACTACAAATAAAGTGTGCTCAAAATGAGTCCCATTGATGGTTGTTTTCCCAACATGATTTCCAAAGGTTGGAACTTTCCCCCAGTATAACTGTCAAGTAGCTTAACTCCAACCTAATGTAAAAAGGTTGGATACATGCCCACAAAGCTTCATTTCATCTGCTTACTCTATTCTTCATCCAACCAAATTATGAGTTATTCCTAGGGAAAGGTTCACCAAAAATAAAGGAAGAAAGAGGATCAAGTGATACATCAAGATGAAATGAAGGTTCAAGTATTGAGTTTTTAAAATACTTGACACAATGGAAGAAATCGTTACATTTTTTAACGAGCTTGACACGAAAAGGGAACTCTGCTCATGACGACCTGTTTCAGTTTTACACAAGCTTGAAATAGAAAATAACTATGCTCGTAGTGACCCATTTCATTTTTACACTAGATTGAAACGGAAAATAGCTATGCTTGAGGTATCCCATTTCATTTTTTAACGATCTTGACATAGAACGGGAACTATGCTCGCTAACATTGGTTTCATCTTTTAACGAGCTGGACAGAAAATGGGAACTATCCTCTCTTTCAATTCTTAGACAAGCTGACATCCATAGGTTGTTGGGTTTCCCACTTACATAAAAATATAGCGGCTTAACTCCAGTATGATGTCCAGAGACTAGAGGGATGCCCCTAAGCTTCTCCATGATGGGAAGAAGCTATTGGTTTTCAAACGAATGAACTTCATCATGATGTCTAGAGTCAAGAGACTTGGCCAACAAAGGGTAAGGAACCACAAAAACATGAGGGATATTCAGGTAATTTTAATGACTAGGAGTTATACAATCATTAGGTTTAAAAAAGGAAAGTTTATAGATGGTCATGATCTTCCCATCACGAGGAAAATGCATCACTCGAAAGAGTGTCGACACTACAACTTTTATGGAATAAACATAATCTCATCCAAGGAGAATATTAAAATCTAAGGGACCTTGGACTACCATAACATCAATGCAGACAATTTTTCTCCTAAGGTGATAGGTAAATGAGGAAGGATCAATAAAGGTGCAGTAGGTATTCGATTAAAAGACAGTATTTGGTCGGTGGCTGGCACAAGCTGAGGAGAACCTATAACTTACCAAGAAGTTGAGGATAGCATACTAACACAATCCCCTTCATCAACAATAGTGCAAAGTATGCTCTTAGAAGTAATTTACACATATATTTTAAAAGTAACACTCAAATGAATACGAGATTCTGTTAGGTTACTCTAATAAAAGGAAATAACCTTGGTACTTCAAGAGGATTCTGTTGAAATAGAAAAAAATTCCCCTTGCATAGAACAATCTGAACTGACTACAAAAACTTAAGCAGGTTTCAATTCACTCTCACCTAGAAGAGAGGGACAAGACAAAGACTGTCTCAAAGTGACTACTTCAGTCTTAACACTCTCTGATGAAAGAGTGTGGTTGGGTGGAGATGACATCAAATCGACCACTTTAACTTCACTCTCCAAAGGAAGAGTGGGATTAACTGAGGATGGAAATGGATCAATCACTTTATTAACCAATGGTATGTCAAGGGACAACTTACGGTAACCTACTGGAAATCATTTTTAAGGAACACTAATATCATCCGACAACTTTGAGGCTTCATCCATGTGAGGAAAAATGTAAGTAAGGTTAATGTCATTAAATAGCAAGCAAGGATATATGACTTTTCATTTTTGACACTTAAACACAGAGTCACTGGTTGATGAGGTATCATCAATATGATAACTAGAGGATGATGACATGGGTTGTCGGGAAGCCTCAGACCACACTTCCAAAACTTGGGACAGATCATGACAAACTTTAAGAAGATAGAGACCCTTTCAAATTCTACAAGGGAACTTAGGCTTATGAGGTGTTTTTGTGGGAAAATAAACACTCTAAGCAGTGTGAGGAGTAGTTGGTTGAGATATTATTTCTTGTTTTTCTTTTGTCTTTTTAATCTTCCTTTTATTCTTCTTCTTATCCACTTGATTACTACTATTGCAAATTTCGACAGTAGAAGAAGGAGAACAAAGAGAAGACACATATGTTGAAGAAGGTGAAATATCAGCATGATGTTGATGTTCTTGTGATGGGGAGTTGGGATTTGAAACAATAGATGCACTTGAGATATTTGGACTGGAGAATAAAAATATAGGTAATCCTATAGTCAATCTAGGAAGACTTAATGTAGACATAAGAGGAGGACCAACATTTCCAAATGAAGGAATAACAAAAGGTTTCCCTTTACAAGGGGTCTCTCAAGGTTGGTAGTTCCATAAGGCTTAGGAATATATATTTAACAAAATTAACATGTGAAAGAAGAGGATAAAGGGTCAGGATCCTCACAGGAATGGAAAACCTTCACACCTCTCTATATACCACAGGGTCCAATAGTAACAAAGTGACAAGGAATATTGGGACCGTACCCTTTCAAGAATACCCAACTACTTGGATGACATGTGTGTAGTAATATCCTCGAGTGTTGTTCTTGATGTATTGTTATAATAGGGCGGCCAAAGGGACTTTCTCAAAAGATTTCAATATCTCTAATGGTGTATCCTTATATATACAAGGTATGTCGGAACTTAAATCAGTAGTAGTATTGTCTAATGCACAACCATATCAAAGGTTCCTTCCTATATACCATTGAGTACGTGAAGTACCTTTCGATATACCTCAAGGGTACGTGAAAGGTCGTTTGATATACAAACGAGTAAGTGGAAGAAACACACAACACCCGAGATTCATTGGAAAGAAATAACAACATATCCTATGTTTATAGACGTTGGAACATGCATTCTAACCTATCGCATACTTATTGCTAAGAAATTTAACCTAACTAGCACTTATTTTTATATGAAATGGTTAAGTGGACATATGGAGTGAAGACTGAATCAGAAACCATACAATGAGGAGATGAAAATATTTCACTCTTTCTTTTCATGGATTCCCTACTTATGAGAGAGTAAGAGGTTCTTTTCCCAAATGCAAAATTTTATCAACATACACCAAAACTCAAAACTATAATTTCATTTCCTAGGATTCCAAAAAAAGTGAAAAACAGATTTCTAGGAACAAAAATATTTAAATAACCTTTCTAATAAAAATCCAAAAGCAGGGAATCTTTACAGATCATGAAACTTGAAATATTTTTCTCATTTATATAAAACTTATATTAACAAAAGAAAAATATGAAGTAAACTAAAAAAAGAACAAAAATGTTTTTTGATTTTCAAGTATTTTTCAATCTTATAAAGAAGATGAAATCAAAACTTTCTCTTTGAAATATGAAGGAAACAAAAGATCATTTTTCCTCTACTGTAGGGATCAAAGAAAACAACTAGTATTCCCAATACAAGAGAACTCGATACAAACCCAACACATGCACATAAAAAATGAAACGCACATTTTCCAATTTCAATGAATACAATACACAAAAAGGAGGAAGAGATTTCAATTTAAGAAACAAATGTAAAATTCAATCAAAGAAACATAAATCTTTCCTTGAACGCAAAGAGAATATAATTCAAAGATACTGCAGAAAATACTTGTGAGATGCAATTTCTTACCAAGAGGGGGGGTGAATTGGTAATCTTATACCTATTCCAAAATTCAACTTCAATCAAGATCTCATTTATCCATTTAGACATTTACTACATTATCATATTCATCAATAAACTATATTAATCATTCATCAAATTAAACACATAATCATCAAAACATTGCACAAGAGACATAGGATGATAATATTTGTAGTCTTATTGTATTTCGAACGGCTTCAACTGTGAGGTAAATCAACACCTACTGATACAGAAGAACCAACTCCTTATCTAGGAACGTACCTAGTTTTTATTATATCCTACCAAGAAAACTTGTACAAGACCGATCTTGTAGATAGATACATTACACCCTTGTCACATTACAACAATTTACCCTTGTCAACACAATCTTGTCATCACTGTCAGTAACACATCATTATTCAGTCATATTAGCACCATCTCCACAAACTTTCTTCTGTCCTAGCAAGTCATCATTGTGTTTATAAGTTAATATTGATTCTATCTAGCATCATGTATTCAATGCAAAGACTGTCAACATCCAAACTTAGAAGTTACTGGGCTATGTCTTATACACTTGAAAAAATTCTTCGGTTTTTACAATCGTGTAGATGCCACTTTGCCAATGCCTCCTCTCTTCATATTGCAACCTGATTTCTCAACAATAGACGATCTTAGAACATTTCAGTGATTTCCTTCCTCATATTTGTCATGGAATCATTTTAGGCCTTCAACTCTCTCCTAATATTGATCTTACATTTGAGTTAACAAGATTAGGCTTCATGTACCTGGGGCTACTAAAATCAGTTCAAAGAAAAATTCAAAATTATGTTCATAAAATGAGTCCAATTTATAGTAAAAATGGATCCCAAAACTAAGTGTAATGTACAGTAAAAACAAGATTGAACTCTTGTCCCAAATCAACCACCAAAGGATCTCTTAAACCATAATAAAATTGCTATTGTACTTATAGAACCATTATACTCCATTCCTTTTTTCATATTGAAAGATGTGTCAACATACTGCCTTGAAACCTCCTTCACCGCGTCAGAACTCCTTCTATTCTCTAGTGTCTGCGGCTATGGTCAACTCCCAAAAAATCTCAGAGGACGTTATGGACCCAAATTCAGAGCTTGATGAAGGATTTAATTTGTTGTGGCTACCTCAATAACTTATACCCGAAAATCAGAGATAGATTGGAGGCTTCACTATGGCTCCTCCTAAGATTTCAGACCCAAAAAGAACTTTACTTCATCTTTACTTCTACCTCAATGCACAGACCCAAAATTCAGAGCTGCTAACCACTGAAATCTTCACCACTTGCCAGTAGCTACCTCAGTACTTTTTTTATCCAAAAAGCCTCAGAGTAAGTTGAATTGTTTTCATATAAAATTAAAATGTTGACTCTTATTTATACTCATTTACCATGATGTTTTGGAGAAGACCTGTCAAGGGGTAAATTAATTAATTTAAATTAATAATTAAAACCATGTCTGTTGAGCTGACTTCTCAGGCATTTTCAAAATGTGTTTTAATTCTTTACCCTTATTTTATTATGTCCACATTGGAGACTTTTCCAAGGACACAAATCTTCCACATCATGCATATTCATGGTTTTCATAAAGATTCAATGACCTACACATCAAGCCACCAAATATGTATGTGATCATCAAGTACAATAGGACTTGTTTATCATGGTCTTCAACATGTTGTTCAGGGGTTTCATCTTCATATGCGTAGGTTTCTCAGGACATCCACATGGGCATGGGATTCTCGAAAATCATCAAGGTAACTCTACTTAGCTTGTGGGAACTAGATCAACAAGCAACCATGTGTGTGTGCTTCATGACCCCATTAGGCCACAAATGACCACAGAATGGGTCATTTGAAGCACTTGATGTTTCAATACCCATATCATGCCACGTCATCAACTTTTGTCACTCTTTTGTCTCTTTGTCACTCCTTTGTCATTAATGGGTGTCATCAATGACAATCATAGACAACCATATTCATCAATCTTCCCCTTTGTCATTGATGGAAACCAGCCAACTTATTCTCCCTCTTTGACATTAATGACAAAGGGTCAATTATCCATTTGAGGCTTCACAATATGAAAAACAATTAGCTTTGAATTCATCATTTTAACTTCTGATCTGAGCTTTGGATCATCTTCACATTTCACATAAGTTCTCCTCCTTTCAAATAGGCTACTTGAACTACTGAGATTCTACTCTCATCAGTTTTCATCTTCATATTATTATAATTATAGAAACTTCATTAGGGTTTTGTCTAGTAAATTCATAAAAGGTGAGCATGCATCACTATACTTCAAGTCTTTCATTGTACTAACATGTCAAAACACTGCTTGTCACAATATTGTTTTAAACTCATCAAATTGTCCACATCAATTATTGCTTACGTAATTATGTTCATCAAAGTTTTCTCAAGATCGGTCAATATCTACTTATTATTCTCCTGTTCAACCTTTTTGGTCATCAAAGGTCTCATCATCCTTCAATTACTTCATCAAGGTGTAGCATGTATTATTATGGCATATATCATGAATTCACACTTTTCTGTGCATGAGGGATTCCTTAGAGCATAGGATAGCATGCATCATAAAATTTCATGTCTTTCAAGATTTCATACTTAGGCTGAGTACGTGTGCTGTAGAAAATTCCACCCAAGGAAAAATTCATACTGTGTATGTGTTTGAGTAAGACTTCAAACTGAAGAAAATTTGGACTGTGTTTATGTGTTGTAGATGACCTCAAAACAATGTCAACCTCAGTGCTATTTGTATACAAAAGATATCAGCAACAAAGGCTTAGTTTGTTCATCAAACTTGGGATTATTGTTCTATGGAATACCTCAACAGTGTGTCAAATTCAGAATTGTTTGTAAACCCTAGACAAGTCCAAAAAGCATTGTATGTTGTAGCTTCTTAGAATGGATTTATATATATGTCCAGAAACATTTCTATAAATGACCATGAACTTGAGAAAATGTGGCAAGCAAGAATAAGTTAGAGATTATATCCTTCAATATTCAGAATTGGATGTGTATACTTTCCTTCTCCCCCAAGCTAATTGTGTACATGCTGCTTTTGCATAGGTCTTTCAAGACATACATATAGACCTTTAGATTTCATTTGGATATATTTAAATGGATATGGATTAACAGTATTCACCTGATAGTTTCTTTAATGTCAAAGGTGCATCTTCTACAATAGTATGTGTCAAAAGTATGAATGGAAAAAAAAATTCCTTGACTTCCTTTTTAGTCAATTCAGGTCAAAATGTGCTTTTTGTGAATTATGCACTAGCATATAATCAAAAATTTGAAGAGTATCAATATCATTAGGTACAAATAATTCCTGAACCCTCACTGGGTCTGTCTAGTTCAGACCTTCTTTCTTTTGGTCCTAGGCTGCCTGATATCACTATCTTCATGTGGCACGAGTTCATAGAAAAATTAAGTATAGAAACGTCTTCATAATAGCTTAAATGCTATAAGCTTCCATCATCTTCAATATGTTTCTTCAAAGGCTGTCACTTTATCAACACTTTGTATAAATTCTAAAGCCTTGATGGCATAATAAATTTCATAAACACGCTAAGGATCTAGGCACACAATTAACCTCACATAGAATTGTAGAGAAATAGCATAAGGAGAGAAGAAGAAGAATTAATGAACACACATTAATGATTGATCAATAAATGATAATTAATATTATTACATAGGCAATACATCCTTATAAAGGAAAAAGGAGTTTCTAGAAGACAACTCAAGCTAGCTCATAAAGCAGGCTTACTAATTATGATAAACCTCATAGTTGTCTAAAGCACTTTCTCAATCTATCAAGCACCTCACGAATTAGAAATAGCATGTGTGAGTGATGATGAGTGAAGGAAAGAATTGCTAATCCTAGAATCTGGAGAGAAAATAATTGAGGATGGGTTGGAAACAAAAGCTGCCAGTTTCCTAGTTGACTAGCTTTACCTTATCCATAGAAAAGCGGGATAAAACAAAAAAAGTAGAATAAAGAAGAATCTGTTGTAAATCACAGTTACAAATTATGGATGGCCATAAAGTGGTCAAGATCAACCCAAAATCAGAAATAAATCATTCCTAGGATATAGATTGCTAGTGTTGACTCTAAGGTGCAAGTGGAATCGAATTATCTAAGCTAGTGGGTAGGAAATTAATCAAATAGTGATTAATTATTTTATGAGTGGTTTTATTATATTCCAACATCCCCCTTTAATCCAGAATTTATGATGATATTACTAAACTAATCAGAAATATATATGCATATAGGGCCCAACAATAAATCCATGGTCACCCTTTTACAATTTATCTTGTCCAAAAAAATGAGGAAAGAGGAAAAACCTCAAGGGGAAAATCCTCCCTCAAGAAAGGACATGAAAAGCAATACCAAAAATGTTCAACTGTTGGTGTTTCCACTGCTCCAAAAAAAATGCTGATGTATGGAGGAATCTTATTCTTGGGAAGAAGATAAATCTTCTCACTTGGATCAAGGACAGCTAGGACCATGTATAAGAAATGAGATCCAATGATGTGAAGGAAATACTGAAGGATCTTGAGACCTGTAATCAGCTCCAAGATGACTAGATGACTTGAACTTCGAACCAGTAGAGATGAACTGATCTCCATATAGGTGAAATAACTATCCAAGTGAATTTATAATTTCTCCATCTTCATTTACACAAAGAGGATGTGCAAGTGATCATGTAGAAACATAGAGAAGGCATGGGATCAAAGAGTGTGAATGCATGGGATCCATGGGTTGATCTAGCTTCAAAAGAATCCAAGAGATCACATATAAGAACAATAATAGACTCATGGGAATATACTGGTAAAGAATCCTATATGGTAGAATAATGTAAGGAGGAAATGTAGTGATGTTCAAAATCTTCAAGGAGGCTCTGAGAATGAGTGCCAAGAACAAAGGAGGAGCTACAGAAGCACAGGGGATCAAGTATGGTAAGTGGGAAAACATTGGAATGACTTGATTTGGCTAAGAAAACATCCTAGAAGTCATTGGTTGTGTACCATCAAGGAGAGAGGCATGCACAAAGTGTGAGAGGTATGGCATATGGATCTCAGAATCCATGATAGAAGACATAGAGAACACTAAATGTGTGAGTGAATCATCAATAGCAATAGCAGCTCCATTAGTCACTTCTTTTTCATCAACAACATCATAAGAAGATGAGTCGAGATCTTCTACTTCAATAGACACAGAAAAAGATGGCTCTTCAATATTTGCTTCTTGATTGAAAGAGGAAGCATTCGAATCAAGGAGAGTAGTAGTAACAGGAACTAGATGAGAAACTTCTTATTCATTGCCAACTTCATCAAAGAATGTAGAGGCCAAGACATCTTGAGAGAGAGAAATCATTGAGGAGCTAGAGGCACTCTCCACATAGCTAGATGGATCCTCATTGTCCTTTCCCAAAACTCTATCGAATTTTGTCCAAAGATCCTTTGGGTAATCAACATAATCAATAAGGTAGTGCATGCATGGAGAGATAGCTAGACAAATAGCTCCAATTCCTCTATCACAGTCATTCAACCAATCACTTGGATCTTCATAAGACTCTTCACCAGCTCCAATAAATATCTCATAGAGACCTTGTCTCTTTAGATATGAAATAATCTTCAATTTCCACTCTGAATAACTTGTGAATGGAGAAAGAAGAGGAACTAATACTCTTGAATCCATTCGAAGTTGAACCTACAAAATAAACCTGCAAATCTGAAAAGGAGGATTAATTAATGAACTCTCAAAGATCTGATATCATGTAGAGATTTGATATCCTCAGCTCTAATACCATGTAGAAATTGAACTTTGAGAACCTTAGCTCTGATACCATGTAGAAATTATAAAGCCCTGATGGCATAAGGAATTTCATAAACAGGCTAAGGATCTAGGCACACAATTAACCTCACATAGAATTGTAGAGAATTAGCATAAGGAGAGAAGAAGAAGAATTAATGAACATGCATTAATAAATGATCAATAAATGATAATTAATATTATTACATAGGTAATACATCCTTATAAAGGAAAAAGGAGTTGTTAGAAGACAACTCAAGCTAGCTCATAAAGCAGGCTTGCTAATTCTGATAAACCCCATAGTTGTCTAAAGCACTTTCCCAATCTCTCAAGCACCTCATGAATTAGAAATAGCATGTGTGAGTGATGATGAGTGAAGGAAATACTTTTGAATCCTATTATGGAGAGAAAATAATGGAGGAAGGGTTGGCAATAGAAGCTTCCAGTTTCCTAGTTGACTAGCTTTACCTTATCCATAGAAAAGCAACATAAAATAGAAAAAGGAGAATAAAGGAGAATCTGCTGTAAAGTGCAGTTACCAATTCTGGATGGCCATAAGGTGGTCAAGGTCAACCCAGAATCAGAAATAAATCATTCTTAGGATATAGATGGCAAGTGTTGACTCTAAGGTGCAAGTGGATGCCAACTATCTAAGCTAGTGGGTAGGAAATTAATCAAATAATGATTAATTATTTTATGAGTGGGTTTATTATATTCCAAAACACTTCATCGGCAATAGTATGTTGAACCCATCATATTTCATGAGATTCTTACAGTTTCAATGTGATCATCACGTTTTCCTGTAGTTTCCATCAACCTTAGTTATATTATCGTGACCATGGTATTGCTATTGTTTTGTCCCTATAACTTTGCTCCAAAATAGGACAAATTGTTCAGCTGGCTAAGGAATTCCTCATTCACTTTGTATGGATTAAATTTAGTGCTTGATCACAGAATTAAGTATTTAACTACCTTAGGAATCCTAGGTTAGAGTTGAGACTTCAAATATTTTTTTTACATTAGTCAAAATGCATCAGTAAGTACAATATATCCAGTCTTTGATGCAATCAACCAATATCCTTGTAATACCCCAGTTTTAATCCCCGCTTGCATTAAAATAAATAGGATACATATGTTGTAAATAATCTTGGTGCGGAGCTCAAGGCCAAGGCCCCACCATGGATTTGGTCATGTTGTGTTTTTTTATTAGGAATGGTCACCGATGGTATATCGGGACATGCAGAATATATTTAATTACGGAATCATGTAAACACGCTTTTTAATTAAACAAATCAACCAGCTATGTTCGCAGCAACTAAATTGAGAAAGGGCATGATTCCAAAGGATAAGGAAAAAGGGGGAGGGATGTGGAACATTGAGTCACGAGGAAAAATTCTATGTGTTGCCACCTCCCTTGGTTAATTTTTCGTTTGTTAGTAGAGGCAACGATTGGCTGGCAAGCAGATCACTACCATGCCACGCTTGCTCTCCTCTTCACGACATGGGAACTGTTTCTTCCCACTCCCTCGGATCTTGGTCATTCATCTTCCTCATGCAGGACGGGGGAATAAAACTTTTTACCAACCGTTGTGTGGGGGTTCGCCCTCTCTCTCGCATTGATTTCCGGTCTGTAATTCGTTTTCTTCCATCCACACAGAGAACCGACTTTTTACTCCACGCATTGGACTGTGTATTGTTTTCGTTCACCATTCGGATCGCAGTGGAAATTATTGGGATTTCTTTTCCATGAATTGATGGAATTGGGGGTCATTCTTCCCGTGAATACGCATTGAACTATGTATGTTGGCCGTGACTATTGATCATTTTTCAATCTGTGTAAGTTTCCCAGCGATAGTATTGAAGGTTGGATAGCTGTGGGTTCATCAGATTGGTCCCTGGACTATTTTTGGGTTGGTGAATGATGGCTTGAGATGCTTGACAAACCTGGTGGAATGAGAACCACACAGACAGAGCTATTGAGCTGGATTTATTCTCCACAACCCCTGAAGAGCACTGGAGGGAAGATCAAGGTCTGAAGGACTGCATTGCAGAGAAGGGGATGACTTCCTTGTGTTGGGTGTGTGTGGGTGTTCTAGAATCCAGGCTGGTTCTGGTGTTGGTGTCTACAGCTCTTCAGTGAGCTCACCAGCTTAGCATTAGCCTTTCCCTAGCTCCTGTTCACCTGATAAACCCAACTGTGTTGGCATGGCTGAACCGTGTACCCTTGTTGTGTTGTTATTCCTTGCTATGTTTAAGCCTGTTAGTTCCTTATTCTTTGGGGAGTCATGCCCGGCTTGGGGGTGGCAGTATTGCTGAAAGATCTAGGAGCATGCTAGCCTATGGTTGGGTGGAACGTTGCAGCGACATAGCTGGTTGCGAAATGATTTCTTTATAAAGATAAGTAATCTTGTCTATTTTACTTCTGCAATCCTATTTATTGTTAATGATCATGATGAACATGTTGAATGCTTGTATGAATGTATGTTACTTCCGTTGTATATGATAAATAATCCTGTATGCATGTTTTAGTTCAAGCATTGTATTTCAGCATTTCAACAATGATAATGAATGTACACGTTCATGGGGCTAGATTCCCAAATGTTTTGGTGTGTAGTAGCATCCTCTTCGCTGGTCGGAGGGTCGGGGACATTACAATCCTCATATCATACTATTTATATTTGAATGATGTTCATCATGTCACTCCACTTCACTTGTCTCAATTTGAGAGAGTTCATTTGATCACATGAAATTATTTTTTATCCCCCTATGCCAACTATGACCATGATCCTTTGACCTGTTAGGATGCTTGGAGAGACCATCATTTACCAATTGATTTTATCCTCCAATAGTGAACTCAAGGTATACCATGGTCTTTGAAATACCTCAAATGTGTATTTCCATATGAAAACCAACTTCACTTATGCATTTATCATCCACTTCATTTACATCTAGCATTATGTTCTTCCTTACCCATACCTTAGGATGTACTTGGCTATGATCATTGATCCTTTGGTCTTCAAATATGCTTATGCCATTCTTCTTCCAAGATTCATTAACCTTCCTTGCTGATGGGTATGAGAAGCTTCTCATGAATTTTCTTCCTGAGATTGTGCATACATGGGATTTATTACCAACACCACCATAGGTAAAGCATCTCAAATTATGATATCTAGCAACAACATGTCCAACTTTATCACATGCCCAACATCTTATTTGATCACTTTGACTTCCAGTATTTTTCCTTCCTTGGAATGTGCAATCAATAGCCATGTGACCAAATCCATTATAGGAATAACAATAGCCATTAAATCTATTTTCATTCCTTGATGTTTGGATCCATATTGGAGTTTTCCTTCTTCTTTCAGATGAATGGCTTTGATGGGTGGGAGTAGATTCATGAGGTACTTTTGAATTTTCAACTTCTTTGTTGGCATGTGTAGGTGATGAACAGCCTTGCTGGATCTAGCTTCAGGAAATATGGGGGACCACAAGAATTCTTTCAGTTTGTTTTATTCCTTCTTGAACCAAAGGCCATACATTTAATAGGAAATCCTTTAACACTTTATAATTTCATCTAGGATGACTGAAATTTTAGTGAACTTCACATGATATTTTGAATTCTCAATTTTCTTTCTAAGACCAACACCTTCCATTTCAAGCCTCTCATTTTCTCTTTATTTTTCTTCCAGCTGAAGCTTCATAACATCTTCTATTCTTTTAGCTTAATCCAACTAGATCTTTATATCAGTATTAGCCCATCTAGCTTATACACCAATCTCTTCTTGCTCTTTTGCTAATCCAATCTTCAATTCCTTGCATTAGAGGAAATTTCAACTCAAAATGGGCCTTTTAACTTTGATTCAAATTCTATGTCATCATGTGTTAGCCAATGAAATTGATTTAAATTTGAAATACCATATAGGTCTTAAACATTTTTTTTAATATAAATTTTGGGATAGGTATCATAAAAAAAAACTACATTTTTTGTTTGTATTTTGGACATATCTCCTCATGTTTTTACTCAAAATTCGATCGGGAGAGCTCGTTGGATGGGGAATTAAATTCTACATCCAATGAGTACCTAGTCAGCATACTTTTGACGGGCCCTGCTACCCCAAGAATAAGAAATACTTGAAAAATGTGATGATGATGTCATCATCACATTTTTTCAGGTATTTCTTAATTTTTGGGGTAGAGGGGCCCATCAAAAGTATGCCAAGTGGGTACTCGTTGGATGCAGAATTTAATTCCACATCCAACAAGCTCTTCTTATCGAAATTTGAGTAAATACATGGGGATAAATGTCAAAAATACAAACAAAAAAGTAGTTTTTTTCTTTTCTTCCTCCAAAATTAATAAATATTATTTTATTAATTCTTTTTAGGAGGCCCATTTTGAGTTGAAATTTCCTCTAATATGATTCCATCATTTTGATCTTGCAACTTACCTTGAAAGTCTTTGTTATTGAATTTTAACTTCATTAGTAAATCTTTTGTCTCCTCTTCATATTTTTGAAATGACCTCATCATTTTATTCTTGAATCTTGGATTGAATCTAAGATCAATATGTCACAAAGTGCTTGTAAATGCATTATTTGATTTCAACAAAACTTCTTCTTCATATTTTGTAAGAACAACTTCATCATCATTACATTCAGAATAATCATCCATTGAAGTGTACTTACCTTCACTTGTATATGAATCTTGTACCTGCTTTTCTTCTTGCTTTTCATCCTTAACTTCTGCTTCATTTTATTTATCTTGAATTCTCCTTTGGTTTTCTTCTTCCAGCATGAACCATAGATTTTTGGCTGAAGTGTACTTTCCAATGGTTTCTTTGATAGAGCTTGAGATTCCGTCCATCAAAAACTTCAATGCAACTTTATAGTTTTTCTCAATTGCTACCTCTGTCTTCTTGCTAGGCTGGTTAGGTCGATTAACCACTATTTACCAAACATCGAATTGTTTCAAGTAACTTTTAATTTTACTTCTCCATCCAAAATAATCTGATTTCTCCAAGACTTGAACTTCATGGTCAATGAGATTTGCTGATCCTTCCATATTGTGTCCCCAAATCCCTTCAATCTAGTTAGGCTTATGTTGAAGGAACGACTCTGATACCAATTGTTAGACACAATGGCTTACCTAGTTTTTCTTAGATCCTACTAAGAAAACTTGTACAAGACCCAGCTTGCAGATACATACAAATTACATCCTTGTCACATTACAACAATTTACCCTTGTCAACACAATATTGTCATCACTATCAGTAACACATCATTATTCAGTGATACCAACAGAATCTCCACAAACTATGCAATATCCTATGAAGTCATCATTATGTCTGTAAGTTCATCTTGATTCTATCCATCATCATGTCTTCAATCCAAATACTGTCATCATCCAAACTCAAAAGTTATTGGGTTATATCTTATACACTTGGAACAATTTTCCAGTCTTTATAATCCTGTAGATGTTCCTTTTCCAATGCTTCGTCTCTCCATATTGCAACCATATTTCTCAACAATAGATGATCTTAGAACATTTCAGTGATTTCCTTCCTTAGACTTGTCATGGCCTCATTTTAGGCCTTCAACTGTCTCCTAATATTGATCTTACATTTGCGTTAACGGGATCAGAATTAATGTACCTGTGGCTGCTAAAATGAGTGCAAAGAACAAGTGAAAATTATGTTCATCAAATCAGTCCAATGTATAGTAAAACTGGAGCACAAAAATAAGCATAATGTATAGTAAAAATAAGATTGAACTCCTATCCCAAATCAGCCACCAAAGGAGCCTTCAAACCGTAGTAAAATTGCTTTTGTACTTCGCTGATAGAACCATTATACTCCATTTATTTTTCAGATAGAAAGATGTGTCAACGTACTTCCATGAAAACTCCTTCATTGCCTTAGAACTCCTTCTATTCTCTGGTGTTTGTGGATATAATAAACTCCCAAAAATATCAGAGCACTTTAGGCACCCAAATTCATATCTATATGAAATATTTAATTTGTTGTGACTACCTCAATAACTTATACCTGAAAATAAAAGATTGATTGGAGCCTTTCACTATGGCTGCTCCTGAATTTTCAGAACCAAAAAAAAATTTGCTTCATCTTTACTATTGCCTCAATGCACAGACCCAAAAATCAGAGCTGCTAACCACTGAAATATCCACAACTTACCAGCGGCAGCCTCAGTACTTTGTTTATCTGAAAAACCTCAGAGCAAGTCGAATTTTTTTCATATAAAAAGAAAGCGTCCCCTCTTATTTATACTCATTTCCCATGAGGTTTTGGAGCTGACCCATCAAAGGGTAAATTAATTTATTTAAATTAATAATTAAACCCATGTCTACTGAGCCGACTTCTCAGGCATTTTTGAAATTTGTTTTAATTCTTTACACTTATTTTATTATGTCCATGTTGGAGAGTTTTCCAAGGACACAAAGATTCGACATCGTGCATATCCATAATTGTCAATAAGCTTCAATGACCTATACATCAAGCCACCAAATACATATGTAATCATCAAGTGCAAGAGGACTTGTTTATCATGGTCTTCAAAATGTTATTCAAGGGTTTCATCTTCATGTGTGTGGGATTCTTAGGACATCCACATGGGCATGGGATTCTAGAACATCATCAAGGTACCTCTACTTGGCTTGTGGGCACTAAATCAACAATCAACCATGTGTGTGTGCTTCATGACCCCATTAGGCCACAAATGACCATAGAATGGGTCATTTGAACGACTTGATGTTTCAATACCCATATCATGCCATGTCATCAACTTTTGTCACTCTTTTGTATTCTTTTCACTCCTTTGTCATTAGTGGGTATCATCAATGACAATCATAGACAACCATATTCATAAAGAAACATAAATATTTCCTTGAATACAAAGAGAATATAATTCAAAGAGACTACAGAAAATCCGATTCTTTCCCCCACCTCCCCGGATATGAGGGGAAATTTATTTTTCAAAAATGCACTTCATTTTACTTAAAAATGAAGCTAAAAACACCCCCCAAATTCAATTAGAAAGGGTGAGTGAGTACCTACCTCGACACACTTTGAAGGAGTGAGACAGAGTGTCACTAAGGGGTCAACACACTTTGCACACTACGTAGCATCATCAATGACACTTTCTATCTATGGGTAAGAAGCGTCATCGACGGTCTATCAGAACAAACAAAAGGATTTATAAAAGTGTCCTTGCTCTGTCATAATAACCCAGGTACGTTGACGGATTTAAGATTCCAAAGAGGCCAGTAAGCTACAGGATAAACCAATGTGGATTCTACTGGAATGAAAGGGAGGTAAACACACACCATCGAAAGGAAAATTAAATTGTAGCAAGGTGGATCATCCACATCAAAACTCTAAATCATAAAGAAAATAAAACTCACAAATCGCAATCAAAAGTGACATAAAAAATCCAAGATCTAACTGTATCTTCTCCGGATCGTATCAGAGTTCCCTAGTATGGTCACCAATTTTTTTACCAGGAATATTTAAATTAGTACGGACAGAGTTTGTTCCCCTATCCTGCATGGTGAAAGTATAGAACAAAAAAACACAATGGTATATCATCTCCCGATATTATTGATCTACTTGAATAACCAACTCCCTTTACCTTGGGTGAAGAAGGTTGTATTTGTTCTACATATCCTTGTTCAATCATGTGTACCTGCAAATAATACATAAAACAAGACAAAACATGAGAGAAACAAGATATATCAATAATCTATACTAATGATCAAGGATACTAGCAATAAATAATCAATATGAAAAAAAATAATTTATGGGAAAGGGAGGCACTTTTGTATTAAGAACAAGAAAGGAAAGATGCAACCAAATCCTTAATGTCGAAGCTTTGTTTTTATGATACCTTTAACACACTCACACACTATCATCTATGTAACCTCTTGCTCACAAAATCTCTCTCTCTTTTCCTCATATACCAGAATTCAATCCAACAACATAAGGATGATCTCTTGGTCTCCCCCCTTCACATGGTCCAAGTATCTTGCATTTATAGACCAAAGGAAGACCACATGGGTTGATATATTTTGGGAGGAATGTAGGGAATGATACCTATGGGTTAGGAGGTCAAGTTCTAGCTCTTCCACATAGATAAAATCACCCTCCACGATATATTTCTCTTGGAGGCTTCTCAAAACTTCTCTTTTTTCCTTGTTAATCTTGCTGACGCTCCTTGTAAGAGAGGTAAGTGCACCGACGCACCTTTTAGTCAAGGGAAGGGAACCACCGATGCCTTATTCCAACATTTAGTAAGTGTCAAGTCTTGTTGGCACTCTGTGTTAGACTGTAAAGTGCGCTAGAAAGTGTATTGTTTGAGCAATAAGGCCCGAAAACAAGATTTGGTCAAGGAATTCAGATGATAATAGCATTAATACATTTTTTGGGTGTAACAATGATAGATAATCAATGCTATTAATATTGTTTATTTATTTTGATGTTGTTAAAGGAAAAAATATTTTGCCATTTCCTTAAAAGAGTATGAGGAAATTGGGTACATTCACTACTACATTTCAACCAAAAATCTGACAGTTGTATTGTCGTATTTTCGACACTTCCCTGTTGCATGTACGACACTATGATTTTTTTTAAGCATCTGTGGATTTTCATTGGTTATCCGACAACTTTCCAATCCGTCGGTTAAGCGACAGCTCAGTTTACCGTCGGTTAAATCTAAATCGTCGGTTCTTCGACAACTCAGTTTACCTATTTTTGAAATTTAAAAAAAAAAATTGCCTGAAGCCATCGCTTAAGCGACGGTTTTTGAAATTTAAAAAAAAAAAATTGCTTGCAGCCGTCGCTTAAGTCACGAGTTTTGAAATTAAAAAAAAAAATGCTTGTAGCCGTTGCTTAAGCAATGGTTTTTGAAAAAAAATTTAAAAAAAAATTACCTGGAGTACTGTGGAGTACTATGAGCTAACCTTTCTCTGATATTATGCTCACTAACTTGGTTCAGTACTTTCTACAAGTACTTTGGATGCTAATTAGATACCGAATGTTTGAAACTCAACTGAATCCCTGACTGTCGGTGCACTAATAAGTGTGTATGGTTTTCTTTTTCATGATTTATTTGGGCTCATTTAATCACAACATTTATCAGTTATCTCACATTCCATTCACATCATTGTATTAAAAAAACATAACATAGAAAAATAGTGAGAAAATTAATTCAAAATAATAGACAGATGATATTTATAATGAGAAGCACAAATACATGCCTGGAAAAGATTATTGGATGTTCTGTGTCCCGGAAATTTCCCATCCAATTAATTTCTTGCTGTAGCAGTCACTCCAACATGTTATTTATGTTCCATCATGTGGGTGACTGTCACAGTTTACAAATTACAAGGCATGCCAGAATCAAATAATCTGATGGATAGTAAAAAATTTGGAGTATGCACCATCAGATGTACTTGGATACTTTTGCAAACAGCATATTAAAAATGATATACTAACATCTCACCTTTTGTGACTGCACTAGGATCCTCATAGAAGCCCGCAATTATTGCCACATGTCCAGGCCTTGATTTTGTAGGAGGTCATGCATGTTAAACACCCCAACGCCCTTTCTTCTGGATTATGCTTCTTAGGAAGGGGTCCCTAGGGTTTCCATCACTCTCTAGCTCAAAGAACTTGTCAGCATGCAAGCCATCCGCTTTAAGACAACCAGAATATCAATGTGAAGGGAATCTGGATATTTGTAAGTACCAATTTATACAACACAAATGTAATGCAAATCCTATTGTCCACACTATAATGCATAATATACAGATTATGACCTAATTTCTAACTGTTCATGTGATTAAATAGAAAGTTTTGGCCCTGAGAGCATAGCACATTTATAAGGAGGATACAAGGCAATCTCTGTCTGAGGATCTATATCTGACCAGATATGAATTGATGTTATTAAATTCTGTTGGGTTTTAAAGATTTTCCTTGACATAATCCTTGTAACATCCTTACCTAAGTCTTACTGCTCATTGAATAGAGTATATTCAAAAACAATGAAAATGCAAAATCTGTTTTCAATAAACATGTCTTCAACTACCTAAATCAGAATGCATGTTCTCATGCTATGTAATAAATTAATAATAGCTTCAAAGAGTGTCCATACATAATTTAGTAATGGTAAAAAGAGCATGAACTTGTTCATTACAGACAGATCACCAAGACGCAAAATTATTAGCAGATTGCCTATCCTAAACAAAGCAAAATTATAGAATTACAGTGTGATAAAGCTGCAACACTGTCCTGTTCAGCAAATTGTTACATGTGGATTCATCACCCATTCAAATTGAAAGTTGTAGCAAGGTAGGTATGTAGCACACAGATTAAGAGTACTCTGGACGATTATACATAAAATATTGAAATATGGCACCTGAGGAAATGGTATGTGAATAGTTGCCATTGTAGTTGATTTTGACATAAAAGGATGTATAAAAAGAAGTGCTCACCTGATGGAAGAAACAGAAAAAGGGTGAGAGACAAAGTATCCAAAACTCAAGAAGTCATTCTGCATAGTCGTTTTCTGAACTTAATGAAAATCTAAGATCCTTGTTAACAACCAAGGAAATCTCCGCATTGAATTCTTTTACAAATGCTCAGTTCAGTTACCAGCAACAAATTTGTGTTTTGGTGTTGATCGATATACTGTAAATGAATAGTTTATTTGTTATGATTTATGTTTAAGTAGTTAAGCACTGTGCAAATATTGTTGGTTTTATTATAAACACCCCCTGCCTAGATAATTAGCTCCTAAAAGAGGAAAACATGGTTCCATTTCCATTGTTCATCATCTTTCCTTGTCAAGCAACTTCATTTATTACTAGAAATCCATTTCCTGTGTCCGTGTCATTTCTCTAAAGCTACACCAGTTTGAATCATAATCTGACTCAGTTCATACTCCATAATGTGAAATAGAAGTTCCAGAGACACATTTAAACCATGCCAAATGTAGGTAGAAGATAAAATCAATTCAGATCCCATTAGCCACTGATTCCTTTTTCTCCTCACATCCCAAAGGTGCCATCACAGCTGTTGCTCCTTTCTCTACCTACCCAGCCTAAGAGGACAGTGGTTGCAAGTACCATAAGTGTTAACTTTTGGGGTGCTTTTGGGGTTACTCTGAAAGTTTTGACACCATGCTTGGGAGTGCTTCATATGATGTGGAGTGCATGGTGCACTGTTTACCCTTGGTTGTAAATTGATAGACATACATGTTATTAAGTCCCAGATATTTATCAGCTGCAGTAGTGCCCACAGCTGACAATTGTGGAGCATGCAGGACATTGTAGAAGAAAATAGAAACTGAGTTGTAGTAGAACTGGGGACGTGCAGAGTTATGATCACCCTCAAACTTTATAATATTCTTATCCCCCTATATGGA
The DNA here is from genome assembly GCA_001517045.1 of Pseudotsuga menziesii. Taxonomy (NCBI): domain Eukaryota; kingdom Viridiplantae; phylum Streptophyta; class Pinopsida; order Pinales; family Pinaceae; genus Pseudotsuga; species Pseudotsuga menziesii. Next base: position 532,991 of record LPNX010879069.1, on the reverse strand, counting down.
ACATCCATCATTAGCTATATAAGAAAAATTATTTGTTAAATGCATATTAATCTTGCTTTAAAGACATAAGACAATTAGTTTGATAAAAAATGATATTGAAATATCGCGTATAATTTGAAAATGATGTCAGAATGATGTGGCTGGATGAATACATCCTCAGTTGCATGTCCAAACAGTGCTGGAGTGAAGGTTTTTGGGGCAATCTGTAATACATAATCTGATTGTCAATAGAAACTTCACCTAAAATAAGATCTAATGCTCATCACTAGGTAAATTACTCTTGAGCTCAAATGATTAATATACTGATCGCCACCATATAGAAGGAAAATAATTAATTATGATAAATAATTTCATAGAAGAAACATTTTCTGGGCAAGCAGGAAAAAATATTGTTTTGATGTGTGGAGTTTTATGCATGTTGATGAACACTGCATTGTGAGATGACATCTGTTCTTTTCATCCAGTGGCACCAGAGCAATTATTACAAAAATTTATGGTGAAACTTTTTATTTTGATTCATATGAGTATAGGCAAAATGCTAGTCTTGTGGAGATTCCTCATGATTTGTAGGAAATGCCAATTGCAAAATAAAAGCACAAATTGTGATCTTTTACTAATTTTAATGAAAATCAAAGTTTATTTAAGGAAAAAGAAATGGTTGCTATGCTCTTGGAAATGATCATTGAATTGCAAGACAATACGGGATAATATAATTATAATAATTTCATTTGTAAATATCATAAACTTTAAAATGCAGTAGAGAAATTTGAATTTCAAATATTAAAAAAGACTGCTATCCAAATGGATTTGGCTATGGATAAATTTCTTGAAGATTTTCATTTTTATAATCTTCCAATTTACACTTTCGTCTCAAAGGGTAACAGATGCACTTGAATTCTCATAAGCATAACCCTAGATTACCAATACCCAGATTGAAAGAAAACAAATGAAAAGCATACCGTGAACTTGGGAAGGAGAATTTTATAAACGTCAACCAGCTCCATCATGAGATCAAACAAATTAGAGAAAGGACTGTCCAACACCATCCCAGCAATTGATGGATCCTCTACTCCATAGAGAAGGCTACAATAGAACAAGGCTTTAGACATTGAATGCAATCCATATAACTTGCTTTCCCTTAATTTCTGAAGCAAAAAATTGTATAATTCACTATCCACAATGGACTTATGTCAAATAATTGCTACAATGTAATCTAACATCTGTAAGTCATTTTGTACTTGCAGTCAATTATGCATCCCACAATGGCCATGTTATACAGCTCATCTGAACCTCACTTGGCCATTGGGCTCACACTGTGTAGGTCCATATGGTCCCTTAGACGAGTGGACATAACAAGAAAATCCACATTATCTTTTAGTGTGTATATGGTTATGTATGTACATTGTATATGTGTTTATATTATCTACCATATGTAATCTATAATCTATAAATTATAATGTATACTGATGACCAAGTGTTAACAATCCCAAATTCAGAATATGGCAACTAATATCTAATCGTTTTCTTTTGAGTAGTGTTGGTTGAATAGACCGCTAAAATATCTTTGTTCCCAAAAACCATATTTTTACAGTAACATCTCTTCCATATGAGAACTTGTCTAATGTTCAATCAACAGAGAAGTTTAATGAAGGACATATTCTATTAACACAATATTAGGAGAAAATAGAAAGAACAGACTACACTAAATGTTAATATAACAACTTCTATGGATCCTGATGATGAGCAGAGGCTCCACTCGAAATATGTCATCAGCTCCAACTTTCAACGCAATGAATCCAGAAGGTTTAATTCAATGTTATCCACTGTGGAAACATCCAATCTCAGAAACTTCAGTCTTCTGTGTAAACTGTTTGATATTCCTATTTATCCACAAATACTACAAATCCCACAAAATATGAGAAGGAGAGAGAAAACATGGTAGATAACCAATGTACATGAAGCACCACAATTAACCTACAACAGAAATGTAAGAGAGAATACCCACATGCTGTCATGTTCAAGATCTTCGGTGACCTGGTTCAAAAATTCCAACGAAAACATGTGCAAGTATACCTGTCATGTTAACAAGGGCCAATTAAGCCAGAAGCTATGCCCAACCATCAAGATAAAAAATTAACAAGAAATTTACTACTCACTAGTAATACACAAAGGCAAAATTATAACAACAAAGTATTCTCACATACATATAACCCAAAAACAATTTTACCAGTAACAAGAGTCGTAAATATGTATAGTCTCATTGAGAGACCTCATGTCAACTTAGGAATGGTACTTACATAACATAAAACAAACCATAAAATCTGTTTCTTATCATTTACAAGTTATATCCCATTATAATAAAGGGCAGATGAGCACACACAAATAGCGATACTAAGTGAAGTCACTTACACTATGTCAGACATCGTAATTACACACAAATAGGGATACTAAGTGAAGTCTCTTTCCAGGTAACCCCAAAGAAATGCTATGCCCATCCAAATTCCCAACAGTTTGTTTATAATCCTTAACCACAACAGATCTTCATATATTTCTATAAAGGCAGCATTTCTAAGTGACAGGCAAACAATCTACAAATGGAAAAGGTTTAAGAACAGAAAGAATTGTAAAGAGAAAAAAATTAGCATTCACTGCAACTGTTTCACCATGTTAACATATGGCTAGTAGCCTAAAGTTCGAACTTAGAAGTACTTAACAATGTTAACTTATGGATTTTCAAAATTTTGCAGATCGATCACCAGATATGTATCCTGATAACTTAGGTTTTACTTGGTTTTAGGGGTAAGATACTTTCCATATCCTAAGGTGATAAGCCCTCATGAGTGTGCTTAAACCGGATGCAAAAATTACACTCTAGCAGAAGAATTCAAAAATCCTATTCTCTATCCCCTTCAAGGATTAAATAAAATCTCTCTTCTAGTAAGAAAAACAGAAAAATAAAATAAAATCAGATGGCGCTTTTGAATGCAAAGCTTCTTTCCATATCTATATCCACAAATGAAGATATAACTTCACAAATTAGTATTGCCAAGTTGAGAATAGTTAACAAACAGGCAGGTATGAGACTACTAAAAGTTATTGAAGTTAACAACATTCCATTGCATGAGAGATGTTTCTTTCAATTGCACCAAGGTGGAGACAAGTTCACAACCATTACATGAAACTGGATTAGTTGACTGTATATTCTATGCAACTCATATGATTGACTGAAGATTCTATTGCACTGCTAGATAATCTAACTTTGCTTTGGATGCAATATGTGGAAGATCTAGGATGAAAAAATATTTGATTAAAGGAGGAACCACATGCTCTAGTCCATGAAAAACATAGAGGGTAACTACAATGGAAAATTGGGGTATCGATCCATGAGAACTTTGGAGGTACAAGAACGAGAAGGGTGGTTTGTCAAACTTTGGAAGGTAAAAGCCCCCAAAGAGGCTTATATACTCCATATGTGTCTATCAAATGAAGAGTTAGAGGAAGATAGGAAAAGCAGGATTTCAGAGTAGAGAATATACTTGGTGTCTTAAACAACAAGGTTTAGACTCTACTATATTGGAAACAATTGTATTTGTGGATTTGGGAGGATCGGATTAGGGAGAAAACAAAACAATGATAAGCAAAAGGTGAGATAGGAATATTAAAACTATAATGAGATTTGATCCCTATATTGCAAAGTCACGGGTTCAATTTTCAAAATATGGTGACTCCGAGAAGGCTAAAGAGACTGACACAAGTTACAACCTTCCACACAGATCAATCCTAGTGAAGAAGAAAATATGAGAGGTTACTGTATGAAACATATTCAGAAAAGAACTAAGATAGTACTGACAGGCAAGCAATGAACAAACACAAAAGAACATAGGAAGAAAATTCAGAGCTAACATCATGAATTTCTCATTGGCCTGAATTATTTTTTCCCCACTTAGAAGCATTCTAGGCTAACTGCATCTTTGATTAATATTTCTAAGCTGCAGCAGGCAGCATACTTAGCTAATTCAATCTCTTGAACAGAAATTCATTATTAAGGACAGACACTAAATTAGCTGCTGCATGAGAAGAAGAAAATTCAAAAAATACAAATATCACAATTTAGTTTATACATTTTAGAAGCTTCCATGCCATTCGCTGGGAAACATAATGCACAACAAGTCTTTCAAGCACCTGTCTTGTTGTAAGCATAGCAGTCTGGAAAACCACAAAAATAACACAGTTAAAACAAAAATTCCATTTCAAACGTCCATGACATCTGGTGTGGCTTTGGCACATACACAATTCATGAACAGTCGCAACTGGAGAATTACTCACACAATACAGATATTCCAGTCATTAAATCAAAATCACAGTGCTCTATTTTCAAAAATCCATCATGTTAGCCATATATTGAGATACTTTTCTAATTCTAAATTTGTAGCCAATTTCGGGTGTATTTCATACACTTCTACCAATTTGCATTTGTAATAAGGAGATGGAACCCTAAATTTTTGTCTGGAATATTTCATTATTCCAAAATTGAGGGTCTTTTTGTTGGGAATATCACCTTTCTAAAGCTAAAAGTTCCACAACCCCATTGATAGATAATGCATTGTCATAGTTCCAATAGACTATAGAAACCTGCTTTGACATCCTATTATCATATCTTTCTCTCTTCGAAAAAAGACCAAATGTAGTATGAGAACCAACAAGTTGAGAGAAATGGATGCGCTCTCCTCTACGCTTCTCCACAGCTAGGGTTTTTCCCTAGCCTCTACAGAACTGTCTCCATTTCCCCCCTACAAGTTCACACCATGTCATCCATGGAGTCAAACTCCCTCAAGCCTAGATTGCCCAGCCAAGGAATGATACCTTTGAACCTAAATTAAGCTGCTTCTTTCCCATTCACCATCAGTCCTTCAGTCGTTGTAAAGGGAAAATTGTCATTTAAGAATGTTGTTTCATCTTCAGACTTACATAGCTTTGCTCGGTGCTCTGTTTCTGTGGAAAAGGATGCCACAAATCCCACACAAATTGATTCCTATCATAAGCATGGACTTGTTTGCCAATTTCTAACAGATGGCATACATTGATAGATATGCGTAGCTGGGTTTATCAAAGCTGGAAGCCCCTTCTATCGGAGGAGGTCTTATTTCTACCCATGTACACCATATTTCTCCATTGTTGAGTTTGATGCAGCAGCTGATAGGGATCAACTGCTCTCTGAATGAAGCCCCAGTAACCTACCTTTAACACCTCAGTGAATTGTTTAACCTTAGTTCCACTGTGTAAGGAAACCCTAACCTTTCCCTACAATTCTAGCCTCTTGAGACACTAGCAGATATTGAAAATGGCATAAGCAAAGTTCGTTACTACAGACTTGAAACAACAGAAAGACAATGGATGGCCTCTATAAGGATTTGTGTTGAAATGGATCTTTCCAAAAGCCTTCCTGAAGTGATATGTGGAAAGTTGAAACAGAAGCTTGACTATGAGCACATTACCTTCTGTTTCCAATCTTGTTTTGATGTTGAGCACACAATCACCTCTTTCCCTAATCACAAACCTGTTCATGACCTAGGGAAGCGAAGCAAGGTAGACCCCATGCCAAAAGGAAATCCAATCAGAAGCGTACATGGTGGAACAGTGCCAATGCAAACCACCAACTGATAGAAATGGAGAATGAAGTAGAAAAGGCCTACCCATTACTCCACCAAAAGGTAGCCGCTCCAGAAACTGCGCTCAAAGTTGCATCGATCCATACCAATTCTAAAGCAACCCCCTCTTGGAAAGAATCTAGCAGCCAAGGGGAGGAGAGACCTATGGAGAAAGTAGAACCTGCTACACAGGATAAATTACTCAATACTTGACTCAACTCATGACAAATGCACAATAAATGATGGTACTGTCATTCAGTACTCGATTCGATATCAAAAAGGAATTTATCAAAATGTACTGTCAAATTCTACATCCTGCAACCTAGTTACAGCTGTAAATATGATAATGACTGTCGATACTATAAGGAATTTTAGTTTTTGCATGCATTTTCATCATATGGATAATGTATAGCTTCGTCTTTCACCTTTCCACTATAATTATATAGGCCCCTTAAGCGTCGCTTAACCGACGGTTATGAAAATAGCCGTCTCTTAACCGACGGTTATGAAAATAGTTGTTGCTTAACCGACGCTTGTGGCCACATTTGCAAAAAAAAAATATCCTTGTGATTTTTGGTAAGTTTAAAAAGAGAAATCCACGCACCATTGGATTTTGGATCGAAATGTAGTAGTGATTACATAAAAGGGTGCACATAATTTTTGTTTATTGTTCATGGCATAGAAATGCAACAAACCCCTTTAGTGTGGATTTAATGCACTAGGCACAATAATGCATGCACATTTTGTAATACTAAATGTTGTTAGAAAACAGGACCGCAGAGCAATAACAGATATACAGTTAAATCAATATACAAGATGAAAAACACATTAAAACATTACAGAGAGACACAGATATAACGTGGTTCACCCAAACGATGGGCTAAATCCACAAAGAAATTTTCCAGTCATTTTATTACAGTCCAAAAAGATGAAGGGATACACCCTGCAGCAAAACCACTGCACTTCTTCTTCACGCTCTCATAGTCTCTCTTCCAGTACAATACAATACCATACCCAGTGATTTACAATGCTTTCTTTTATAGGGGAAATACAATGGGAAAATTATAGGGTTAACCTAATACCATGGGTCTGCAATACTGTTGGCCAACACACATCCCAAAAAAAAAAATTCAGGGCTCCACCCCCGAACCCCCTTTTTTGGGGTGCTACCCTGAACCCCAACGTAGGGGGAATGACTGTACAATACTCTTGGGTTACAATCAAAACTAAATAATATCTATGGATCTGGAAGATTAGGCTCCACAACCAACAATATCCCACTTGGAGACTAATCACAGCAACTCCACCGCTACTGTACTTGCTAGACTATGTTCTGGACCTTGGCCTTGGAAAATTTCTTCTTTTCACCTTCATGCTTTAAGGCAAACAGAAACCGAGAAGGAACTCAGTTTCTCTCTGGTTACTCCCTTTGCTAACATGTCTGGAAGATTCTGGCTAGTGTCAATCTTTTCCAGTTTTAACAGTTCTTCATCTAGAACAGAGCTTATGAAGTGGTACTTGAGTTGTATATGTTTAGTCCTCAAATGAAAGGATGAGTTCTTTGCAAGATGAATGGCACTCTGGCTGTCACTATACAAACTACTATTCTCCTATTTCTTACCCAATTCTTCCATGAACCTCTACAACCAAATCATCTCCTTACTAGCCTCTGTAGCAGCAACATATTCTGCTTCTATTGTTGAAATTGCAACAACATGTTGTAGTTTTGAAATCCAACTTACTGTTATTCCACCTACAATAAACACATACACTGTGGCGCTCCTCTTGTTGTCTTTATCACTAGCCATATATGCATCAACATATCCCTATAGAATAGTGTATGAATTTCCAAAACATAATGCATGAGAAGTGGTACCTCTCAAATACCTAAGAATCCTTTGTAATGCTTTCCAATGCTCTTTACCTGGATTATTCATATACCTGCTCACAACTCCCACTGCATGTGCAATATATGGTCTTGTGCACACCATGGCATACATCAAACTCCCAACTGTTGATGAATAGGGAATCTTGGACATGTAATCTATCTCTTCCTGTGTCTCTAGACACATATCCTTGCTTAGTTTGAAATGGCTTGCCAAAGGTGTGCTGACTGGTTTTGCATTCTACATTCTAAACCTCTGCAACACCTTTTCTATGTACTCACCTTGAGAAAATGTCAATTTGTGATTTTTCCTGTCTCTTGTTATTCTCATACCAAGGATTTGCTTTGCAGCACCCAAATCCTTCATCGTAAATGATTTAGCTAGTTTTCTTTTGAGCACATTTATATCCTGCATGTTAGACCCTGCAACAAGCATGTCATCCACATACAATAACAAGATAATATATCTTCTGTTATCTAGCCTCTTGAAATAAACATAGTGTTCAGAATGACATCTATCATGACCTTGTTCTATCATAAACTTATCAAATTTTAAATACCACTGCCTTGGAGCTTGCTTCAGGCCATACAAGCTCTTCTTCAACCTGCAAACCAAATTCTCCTTCCCTTTGACCTCATACCCTTGTGGCTGCTGCATATAAATCTCTTCCTCCAAATCCCCATGGAGAAAGGCTATTTTTACATGTAATTGTTCAAGATGCAAATCTTCTACCACCACTAGACTTAAAATAGTTCTAATTCAAGTCATTTTAACAACAAGAGAAAATATTTCATAAAAATCTATACCTTTCTTTTGTGCAAACCCCTTTACAACAAGTCTAGCCTTGTACCACTTCTTTCATCCATCTTCTTCCTTCAACCTGTAAACCCATTTATTTTGCAACACCCTTTTTTCTGTAGTCAACTTAACCAGACCCCAATTCTGGTTTCTTACCAATGAGTCCATCTCCTCATCCATGCCTTACTCCCACTTCTTTCTAGTTTCTACCTGCATTGCTTCTTCAAAACATTCTGGTTCACCAGAATCAGTCATCAATAAATAATACAGTGAAGGAGAGAATCATTCAGAGGGTCTACTTAACCTTGTAGAATTTCTTACAGTTGCAGGAGTTTCAGGTACCTGCTATTGCTCTTGATTTTCTGGTGCTTTTGGAACTTCATTTTCTTTGATTTCATCAAGCACTGTGTACTCTGTGTTTTCCTTTTCTTCTTTCTTTCCCTGCAACTAATCTTTGTACATGACCTTTTCATTGAATACTACATCTCTACTCCTAATGATTTTGCGATTTTTAAGATCCCATAAGCGATAACCAAAATCATCAACCCTGTATCCAATAAAGGTACATTTCTTGGATTTTGCCTCAAGCTTTGTTCTATCATCTTTATCAATATGGAAAAATGCTTCACAACCAAAAGTTCTCAGAAATGAGTATTTTACCTATTTACCTGTCCATGCCTCCTCTGGAATGCCACCATCCAAAGCGCTTGAAGGCCCTCTGTTTATTAAATAAACAACAGTGTTTACAGCATCAGACCAAAACTATAAGGGCAACCCTGCATGCAATTTCATACACATTGCATGCTCCATGATCGTTCTATTCATCCTTTTTGACACACCATTTTCTTGGGGTTTTCCAGGGACTGTCTTCTCTCTGTGAATCCCATTGTGTGAACAGTAACAGTCAAACTCCTTGTTGTAGTACTCGCCTCCATTATCAGATCTGAGACATTTCAACTTTTTTCCTGTCTCATTCTCAGCCAAAGCTTTCCACTTCTTAAAAGTATCAAACACATTAGATTTCTGTCTAATGCAGTAAACCCAAGTTTTTCTAGTTGCATCATTAATAAAAGTAACATAATAACGAGAGCCACCAAGAGATTGTACCTGAGCTGGTCCCCATACATCTATATGGACAAGCTCTAACTTTTCACTCTTCTTTTGTTTCCCAACCTTGAGAAATCTAACTCTCTTCTATTTTCCATAAACATAGTCCTCACAAAATTCCAAACTTACCTGCTTCAGATCTGGAAGTAGTTTCCTTGAGTGGAGAATCTGCATCCCCTTCTCACTCATGTGGCCAAGCCTGTGATGCCACAATGCTGCACCTGTTTCTGTGGAAGCTACAGAAATAGAATAATCAGTATTATGAGGACATAAATATACACTAGTGTAAAATGAGAGATTAGTGACCAGGAGACCAAACATTTTGGTCACCACAGTTTTTTTGAAGGGATAAATGACCAAAATTGATCAATTTAAGTGAGCTAACTAAAAAAGACCAAGATAAATGACCACTTTTGGTCACGATATGAAAACCAACTAAAAAGACCAAGATAAATGACCAAATTTGTTTATAGGATATCTAGACTAAGAATGGCCACATAACAATTGGTCATTTATTTAGTCATTTTTAGTTTTCACTCCAGCAATAAAATTTTTTACAAATTTGACAATGAATTTGTACATTTTACTAAATTCTAACATATATACCATATATATTTACATGTCCCTATATTAACAAAATTGAATTAATGCAACCCAACTATATGTTAATTTGGACATGACCTTGGCACATAAAAAACCCACTGAACCTTTGCATATAATGTTAATTATAAGGCTAATTTGCACGACCTTGGCATATAATTATAGTTTTTATAGGCTAATTTGGACACGACCTTGGAACCTTGGAATATAATTATAGTTTTCATATGTTTCTTACATGACCTTGACATATAATTATATAAGTTTTTATAAGGATCAACAAAACCACTAGTGGAAAAAACCAAAGCAGTAAAACATATGGGTGATATAAACAATGTCATAATTTGCAAGTTATAATTAACACACATTAGTATGATGTACTATGCAAGTTATAATTAAACAGTGTTCTAATTTGCAAGTTATTCTTTCCACAATTTTAAAGTAACATCCATAAATCTAGCTTTCAAAGACTAGGAAGTTGAGCTGTGAATCGAAAGCCCAATTGACCTTGGCTCATGGTCATGGACAATGATCAAATTTGAAGGGTGAGTCATAATTTTAATTGGAAGGGTATTTATTCTCTCAACGCTTCAGAGATGAAGGGAAATATAAATAATTGTACTTCAATTGACAAGTATAAATTAACTAAACATTTTCATCAAAAAAATGCCAAAAACAAATATTGTTCTTTCAAATTTTTACAATTTTAAACAATTGAGCACTTTAATATCTACATGAAAAAATGATATATTTTCAATGAAACTTATTTTGAACACATTAAGTTGTCATATGTGTATCATTAATTTTACAGTTCAGTAACATAACAACTATTTTGTTGTATTTTTTAGAGTTGGAGCACACTTTATTATACAAAAGAACTACTTAGACTATGCCATAACCATATTGGGGCATCCACGTGCAATCTAAGCTTGAGAGATGTAAGAGTGATTAGGATTGGGCACCTAAGAAAAAATAATAAACAACTCATAAAACATTAAAAAAAATCCCTACATACCAAGCAAGTTAGCAAAGATAGCATAACCAGGGTTGGGGCATCAAATATTTTTGTTCAACACTTGTCGTGAAAGCGTACATGTATGTGATGGAGGGGCCTACGTCAATTGAATCCTAATTCCAATTCACCGTGTGTCTGAGTCTCAACACTATGCCTTTTAAATTGAACCAAAATACCAAAATAAGTTTATTAATGGCTATATTTGAGAAAGTTCTAGGTGTGAGTAATTAAGCGATCGAGGCTCTAAAATTTGTCGTGTTTTGTACCATTCCACTATTTAGTGAATCGACAATCACGGATAGGAAATCAAGTTATTTAATGAAAATAATTAATGTGTATAACCTCATCTATGTCGAAATCATTTTCCATGTTGATGCAAGCCACTACCGTCTTTATTGTCTTACCAAAAGGCATGATAATGAGGAAGAAGACCTTAAATTATAGACTTCACCTTCAAAGAATGCCTTGCAATCACATTGGTAAGGAGTGATAAGAATATCACAACAATCCAATGTGTCAAATCTCAATTGATTGTGCTAATTAAAGACTTATATGGTAAATTCAATATAATACTTACTTATAGTTGTCTCTTACTCTTTGCGTCTTGACACATTAAATATTTTATGGTTGTCTTTGCACCCTGACCCAATTTGTATTATAAGGTGAGGATGTGCATGCATAATAATCCTTAGTTTTGACTATGAGATGAGGATTTAAAGAGAAGAGGATGTAAAGACAAGTAATTTTTATATGTATTTTGGTAGCACTCAGAACAAATGTTATGAGAAACCACAAATGTTTGGAAGGACGAAGGGAAATTACATCTTGAACATGCCACCCATCAATTTCAAGACTATTCTTGAGCCAACAATTGTTTTTTATATTTATTAATAACCATTGTTTCTCCATATCGTGTGCTCAATGACACCTCTCTATAGAAATGTATAAATCGACTTCTACACAGTTTGTGATCCTAGCTAGATGCCATTATTTGTATTTGCATGACATCGAGTGTTCTTTATAGTTGGAGTTATCAAACAGGCCTTTTGAATTTCATTTTGACGAAAATAGAGTGGACATTAGTAGCGAGGTTCAGATAGGTAGTAGGCACAAATTTTTGAGCTCGTTTTAGGCCTAGTAGTAGACTAGTAGTTGTTCTTTTTGTTATAGTCGTAGTCATTGACACATTGTCACACTTTAGATTGCAACCCCAAGTGACTCGGGAGTGAGAGTCACATCTGGATGGCTAATGCCTCCTAGTCACCAATGATTAGTTGTCATCTTGCACAACTAAACACTGAGTGTATGACATGAGTGAATAAGTGATTATAATTTATCATATTTCCAATATTTTGAATGATGAGTTGAACTTAATAGCATAGGAATTTCAACATCTTGACAAATTTATATAAATTGGTAATTTTAAATGTTGTCCTTCTAAATGATGCTCCTTCTTTTAAAATGTTGATATAAATTATGCCCTTCTTAATTTGACTTCAGATCTTAGTTTTTTTAATATTTTTTGAAGAGCAATTTTAACTTTACACTTATGGTGGGAAGGGCTAGAACACTTTCGAAGGTTTCGATTTTGAAAGATGGTGGTGGACCCATCCACCTTTGTTCTCATCCGGCTAGCTTCACAAACACGACGGATTTATTGTAGAGTCAGTTGTTGTATCTCAGAGAAAGATTATGGAGATTCCATTGGGTTTGATCGTTGCTTTCTTGTTCCAGTTGATCATGGATATAATGGAAGGTGTGGCCATCTCAGCTTATCGGATCCTGTCTGGTGCCCCAGCCCTGAGCTACTTTAAAGGAAAAACTTTCTATACCTACCATTCCTTCATCGCTACAGCCGATTTGTTTCTAGAGTTTGGGAACAGAACATCGGATGATGCCAAGAGGGAAGTTGCGGCATTTATCGCTAATGTGGTCGACAAGAGTGAGCGTGAAATTCATTGAACCTATGCATCATTTTATTTCTCTTCCATTTGCTTCATCTTATAAATTACATGGGTTCTTTATGGTTACCAAATTCTACTATATTTCTCAATCAAATGCTCAGTCTTACTGCAATAAAAGCTCCTATATATATTCCTCTGTGTCAAAGGAAAGCGTTATTATGCCCGCAGCCTGTTAGGATTAACTGGGTGAGTTTTATTTAAATACATTGTTCCATGTACAATGAAAGGTTTAGATTATTTGTGAAAAAAAAATCCCTTTAGGTTTTACAGAGAATTACGAGTGGAGCGATTGTTATGAATGTTGCCTGGTTATCTATAGAAATGACAACTACGGAGTTGCAGGGAAATATTTTAAATTGGACTTATTGGGGAAAATAGACAAGGTTTCTAAAAATTCCACAATCTCCTTCCAGACGGCAATATGGTCATGGACAGATGGTTCTAAATCTCATAATGCCATTGTTTCTGGAAAAGGATTTGCAGAGACTGTAAACACTCTCAACTATATGGCGATGATAGTTCCAAAATCAATACTATGGTGAAGAAATATAAAGCTTACTGTAATTATTTTAGGGTAAACCCGGGATTGAACCTACTAAGCTGCTATTCAGATACACCAACATTGCATCCAGGGAAAATAAACTTTCCAAGAAGTAGAAGAAATCCGGAGATCTTGAATTCGAAATTATTACGAAGCATTGGGGGAACAACTCTCGTATCTTGCTTGGTCTTATTCATATGTTGGTTGCACAGATGGAGAAGGAGATATAATAGAGCAGGTATACACATCTGGTCCATCATTTTTTATGATTTTTTATTTTGAACTTGCACAATACACGTTATCACCTGACAAAAGCGTTCCTGGGAAGGTGAAGGTGAAGGTGAAGGTGAAAGAGAATAATCAAGACTTGTTTGTTTTGATTACTAGATGCTTAGAGAAGCAACCAAAGGCTTTGAGGCTCGAAACAAGATAGGGCAAGGAGGGTTCCATGAAGTGTACAAGGTAAACACAATTAATATTTGTTTGAATCTGTGATCTATTTAATTTTATATTTACTCTTTTTTATTCTACTTAATAGATTTGCTATTGGATTGAAGAAGGATAAAAATTCTTGAGGTGCATATTTAATTTTATATTTACTCTTTTTTGAATTGCTATTGGATTGAAGAAGGATAAAAATTCTTGAGGTGCATATTTAATTTTATATTTACTCTTTTTTATTCAAATTAATAGATTTCCTATTGGATTGAAGAAGGATAAAAATTCTTGAGGTGCATAGGCATATTTATACGCTCAAAATTCATATCACCTTGCTATCTCATCAAAATGCATAGCACCTTGCTCTCGCTGCAATATATCACTCACTTTATAGCAGAGTTTCAATTATACCTGGAGTCAAATTTAAAGTCTAAATAGCGCAAGAAGGGTTCGGAGAAGTGTACAAGGTAAACACAATGAATATTTGTTTGAATTTGTGATATATTTCATTTTATTTTTATTCTTTTATTTAAATTAATAGATTTTCTATTGGATTGAAGAAGGATAAAAATTCTTGAGGTGCATTGAATCTTTATACACCCAAAATGTATAGCACCTTGCTGGCTCATCAAAATGCATAGGACCTTGCTGTTGCTACAATATATCACTCGCTTTATACGAGAGTTTCAATTATACCTGGAGTCAAATTTAAAGTCTAAATACTGATACAAAAATTGTAAGAAACACGCATGGTAGTCCTACGAGTCTTTTTCAATGACCTTTGCTTATGTACACATAAATGAGTTACAACAGATGGACATCTATGGAAACAGAAATGATTTATTGATTAACCCCTTTTCTCATTCTATTCATACTCTGACACCTTTGTGTAAATAAAAATCTCCTCTTTGGCATTCATTGTAATCCTCTAGACTCTATATGGCCACTCTTTTAACTTTGGATACCTCTTTTTGGATGTTTCTATTATGATATCTCCTTTTTGGGTGTTTGTATGAGTGTTTTTGAATGGCATTTGCTTATATGTATACATAAATACACTACGACACATGGAAATTTATGGCAATGGAAATGAATTATTGATGAATCACTCTTTTCATCTTTAATTTACTCCAACACTTTTCTGTGAATAAAATTCTGCTCTCTGGCCTTCAGTGTAATCCTCTAGACTCTATATGGTCACTTCTTTAGTCTTGGATACCTCTTTTTGGATGTTTATATTTGGATACCCCTTTTTTGAGTGTTTCTATGAGTCTTTTTCAATGTCCTTTGCTTATGTATACGTAAGTGTGCTATAACAGATGGGCATCTATGGCAATGGAAATGAATTATTGATGAATAATTCTTTTCATCTTTATTCATACTCTGGCACCTTCATGTGATTAACAGTCTCCACTTCGGCCCAGATCTGATTAGTGCAGGCTTTGCCCAGATTTGTTCATTGCAGGCTGCTCTTTAGATACATTGGAGTAAAGAGTAACATTGCACGTTTCTCTTTATTAAGAATTTCATACTTTTTCCCTTTTCCTTTTTTTCCACAATCCCAAAAGATAAACTCTTCATGATTTTTGAATCTAAAGTTCATACCCCTCTCAATGCTTGGCACAAGGTGAGCTGGGTTTCCAGGGCATTATTTCTCGTCGCTTCATATTGTTGAACTTCCTTGTATTTGGATTTTCTATATTTTATTAGATATTTCTCAACATATGCACGAGAGAGCCACAACACAAATGAGATAGGAGAGGGTTGGACTTGGTATCTAGTGTTGTGGGGAACTTGCTCTCATGCTTTGCTCAATGAAATGACACTCTTCTTATGAGAAATAGGTTGAGGATTAAGGGTTTTCTTTCTAGTATATGGGGCCATATCCTTTTAAACATAAGGGTTTTTTAGTTCATCCTTTCTACCATGGGCTGATTAGGATCTTCTTGGTGTGGTTATTCACTTCCATCATGTTTTGAGTTTCTTTTCTATAAACAAAGAATTTGTTTTGAGTTTCTATTTATGGTTATTTCTTTGGGTGGTTCTGATTTTCTTCTTTTTCCTAGGGTTGTACCATTTCCACAGGAGGAGAAAAGATTGAATTGGAGCTGATTCTTAAGGGAAATATTTTGATAGCCATATTCATTGCACTAGTATTTATAGTGAATCTCTTCATAGTCCAATTCTGTAGATAGAGTTAAAGTATTTTGGGAAAAATCTTTCTCTTATTCAACACAAGCAAGTGGAATTTGTAACTCTTTGTAGTTGTTATTTTCCTAATGTGTATGCCTTCTCTTCATTGTCAATAGTACAAGGCAAGCGATATATTTTGTGAGGTAACATTTGACATTAAGCCTGAAATGTTGTGGGAAGAATTAGATGTACATTTCATATGCTTTAAATAGTTGACAAGTTTTAACAATAGTGATATCTTGTAGCTTGTAAGAAGCAAAGCATTTGCAACAATACAATTTTATGGATAAATCTACTTATACAAGAGTCTATATGGTCACTAGTTCACAATAGAATTAAGGGAGTATACCTTAATGGAATAGAGCAATTGTACATTAGGACAACATCCACTTTACCTGTTTTTGTAACATTATAGTTGTCATAAAGGGTATAATTTTTTACTGTAAGTTCCAAATTATGTACTGCACTTGAATGGTGATGGGAAACCTTCAACAGGATCAAAATGGAGTCCCAATTGTGTAACCTATTATTTATTGAGGATAGTTAGTGTGCTGCTAGGATTACGATAACTATTGAGATGGGCTTCTTCTTTTCAATGTAGGTAAACAATCAAGGTATTGAGATGATCCATCCTAATCATTGTAGCAAGGGAGATAGAAGAATTTACTTATACAATCGTCTATATGGTCATTGGTGCACAATAGAATTAAAGGAGTATATTTCTCTTATTAATAACCATTGTTTCTCCATATCGTGTGCTCAATGACACCTCTCTATAGAAATGTATAAATCGACTTCTACACAGTTTGCAATCCTAGCTACATGCCATTATTTGTATTTGCATGACATTGAGTGTTCTTTATAGTTGGATTTATAAAACCAGCCTTTTGAATTTCATTTTGACGAAAACAAAGTGGACATTAGTTGCCAGGTTCAGATAGGTAGCAAGCACAAAGTTTTGAGCTTGTTTCAGGCCTAGTAGTAGACTAGTAGTTGTTCTTTTTTTTTATAGTCGTAGTCATTGACATATTGTCACACTTTATATTTCAGCCCCAAGTGACTCAGGAGTGAGTCACATCTGGATGGCTAATGCCTCCTAGTCACCAATGATTACTTGTCATCTTGCACAACTAAACACTGAGTGTATGACATGATTGAGTAAGTGATCATAATTTATCAGATTTCCAATATTTTGAATGATGAGTTGAACTTAATAGCATAGGAATTTCTGTATAAATTCTGACCAGCAATAGATTAATTTCACTCACAACAAATTACAATTGATCATGCAAAATTATCAACGATGGAGACTGAAAATGGAGCTGTAACACAAAATTATATTAACTCGGTGTACAATAGCCAACCCTATAATAACATAGGTTAATGAATATATAGAATACATCAAGATATCAAATGCATAAGGAGGCATCCAAAACTAGCATAAAGCAGGCTTACCCAAAATAGGCAAATCCCCCATAGGTGTAAAAAGCTGATCCCAAATTTGTCATGAGGCTCACGAATTGGCAAGGGAACATGGGAAAGCTAATGAGTGGTGGAATGGCAGCTCATACATGCTTTTGCATGGAGGAAAGAGTGGAGGATGAAAGGGCAAGAAAACAAGTTCACCTCACCTAGTCTTGCTTTCCTATGTGCCTTAAAACACTGAAAAAGTAGTCAATAAAGCATAAAAAGCAGAAGGGCACCTAAAAGGCCAGGAATAAAGTAGATTTGATTCCTAAGGATTTCCCAAGCACTACATGAGTCAAATATGGAAAGTTTGACCTCTATGGATAGGAAATTAGCAACTTGCACATGGTGGGACTCATGGACTAGGCAAATAAGACAAAAACAAATGAATTAATGTCTAAGTGGGTAATACTATGGGTTTGATTATTCTAACACCCCCCCTTAATCCTGACTTTATGAGTAATAAATCAAAATATAGGTCCTAGCAATAAGGCTTAGTCACCCTCTTACATACTGCAAGTCCATATGAACCAAGGAAAGAGGCAAAACCAACTTGGGAAAATCCTCCCTTAAACATGGACTATAAAACAAAATTGTAGAATATTGTCTCCACTCATGCCTTGACAGCATGATCAGCAATCCCCGGCAGTGATTTGAGATTGCTGAAGGTCTTCTCACAAAATTCTTTGGTGAAGATATCAGCTACTTGTTCTGAACATGAACAGAAGAGTAGGTGAATGGTGCCATCATGCACAAGCTCTCTGATGTAGTGCATGTGAATCTCAATGTGTCTGGTTCTCTGCTTCTGAACTGGATCTTTGCAGATTCGAATGGTACTCTGGTTATCACAGTAGATGGTAGTTGAGTACTCAGGTTCGAAACCACACTCTCCAAAGTAAACCCTGCAACCATAAACACTGAGTTGCTGCATTGACAACTCCTCTGTATTCAGCTTCTGTAGATGAGAGTGCAATGGCACTATGTTTCTTGCTTGACCAGCTGATTGGCCCTTTTGCAAGCACGAACACATAACTTGAAGTGGAATTCCTGTCTGTGCTATCACCTGCCCAATCACTGTCAGTAAAACCAATTAACTCAAAGTCAGAATTGGCTTTATAGAAAATCCCATGTGTCCTTGTTCTCTGAACAAAGCTAAGGATCCTCTTGGCTGCTTTCCAATGGATCTCATGGGGCTGATCCATGAATCTAGAAGAAACACTGACTGCATAACAAATATCAGTTCGATTATGTGTCGA
>LPNX010879069.1:399008-513893 GCA_001517045.1 Pseudotsuga menziesii | reverse complement strand
TCAGAGATAGCAAGAAGCTATCTATCTTGGCATACCAAGCCCTGGGGGCTTGCTTTAGCCCATACAATGACTTTCTCAACCTACACACAAGAGAATGGTTAGTAGGAAAAACTTGGGGCTGCTGCATATATATCTCCTCATTTACATCACCATTCAGCAAGGCACATTTTACACCCATATGATGTACCTCCCATTGCCTTGCTGCTGCAATTGCTAGAGCTAGCCTGATTGAATCCATCTTTTCCACTGGGGAAAAAGTCTCATTGTAATCAATGCCATGAACCTGTGAGTAGCCTTTAGCTACCAATATAGCCTTGTACTTCAGTGGTGAACCATCAGCAGCAAATTTGGTCTTATAGACCCACTTACACTGTACTAGTTTTCTCCCTGGAGGAAGACCCACTAGCTCCCATGTGTTGCTCTTCTGTAGCGAGTTGAACTCCTCATTCATGGAAGCTTTCAATCTTGGATCTCCTGCTGCTTCTTCATATGTTTGAAGATCAGACTCCACCATCAAATAGCATTTTTCAGCAAACTCAGGATCCTTCATGCACAGACCACTCTCAAATTGAGATCTAGTCCTCCTTGGGTCATTGGGATCACCAGCTAACTGTCCTGCTGCATGTAGTGTCTTGGCTGCCCATTTAGGCCTTGTGGGGCTGTTTGGGTCTGCAATAAACTCATATCGATCATACAAATCAGAATCAGCATGTTCAACAAAATCTTTACTAACTTCTTGAGGTTCAGGTGGTGAAGAGGCTTCACCAATTTCCACATCTGCAAGGGGTTCTTCTTCAAACTGAACACACCTTTCAATGAAGGATTTTTTTTTGCTCAATTTTATCAAATTGTACCCTTTTGAATATTAAGAGTATCCCACAAAAATACACTCTTGGCTTTGGGGCTGCAAAGCCTTCCTCTTCTCTGTTGGGATTCTAGCCCATGCCTTTGAGCCAAAAATCCTGAAATGGGTCACATCTGGCTTGTGCCCACTCCATGCTTCGAAGGGATTCATGCCATCCAACTGTTTGTGAGGCACCCTATTCTGAATATAGGCTGCACAATTGATAGCTTCGGCCCAGTACTTTGGTGGCAAATTTTTGGCCTCCATCATGCATGTTGCCATCTCCTTCAGTGATTTGTTCTTCCTCTCTACAACACCATTTTGCTGTGGTGTGTAGGGGATAGAATGCTGCATCTGAATACCTGCATCTGCACAATAGTTAATAAAATCAGTCTTGACATACTCACCACCATTGTCAGACCTGAGTACCTTGATTTTTCTTCCACACTGGTTTTCAACTTCTGACTTGTGTTTCATGAAGTGAACCCAACAATACCTGGAAAAATCATCAATAAAGTTCAATGCATATTTGGCCTTACTCATGGACATATGAGGGAATGGGCCAGCAACATCACTGTGACTCAGTTCGAGGGGTGCAGAGGTTCTCTCATGGCTGGCTTTCTCAAATTTGTGCTTTGGGTGTTTTCCTAGGATACAGCCTTGGCATACTCCTTTGGAAAATTTTATCTTGGGCAACCCTATGACCATATATTTCTCACTAAGATCAGAAAAATAATTGTAATTTAAATGGCCAAATATTTCATGCCATAGCTTGCTAGCTTCATTAGCATGGATAAAAAGAGCAGAGGGGTTTGAGTAAGGCAGGAAGTGTGAAAACATGTATACCTTTTGAGCATGATTCGCTACTCCATTTGCAATGATTCTTCCACTTGAGATTTATGTGATCTCAACTTCATCTAGTGAGAATGTGACTTTCTTAGGAGACCCAGTGTGGGTCATATGGTACACTAATAGAAGGTTGGAGGCGAGACCAGGGACATACAGCACATTGTTGAAGTTACCATGATCAAGGTCTATCCTTCCTTTGCCTTTACTTTCAGTGAGAGAGTCATCTCCCAGTACAATAGATGGTCCTTTCAACATATCTAGTGAGGAGAAGGCCTCCTTAGTCGAAACCATGTGTCTTGAATCTCCAGAATCTATGATAAAACTGGGTGAGCTTGATGTGCCAGCAACTAGAGCATGAACTCTCTCTCTGTCATCGGAAATTGATCCTCCTTCTCTCTTCTTTAAGCTTTCTGGAAGGGAGATGCCATTCCTCTCCAGGAGATTGGTCAGCATATCAATTTGCTTTTTCATACACGATCTTTTAGCGTGATTTCCCTTTGAACAGTATGAGCACTTGTTCATTTCACCTTTGTTTTTCTTCTTCTGGGTATTTTTCTTGGGACCTTGTTGATCCTCTGGAGACTGCTTCTTGTCTCTTCTTTGCTCAGGTGCATTTTTAGCTTTCTTTTTGCTTTTTTAATCCACCCTCGAATCTCCAGCAACCAGAGATTGGTCTTTGGAAGGTTTGATGGTGCCCATCATCACCAGCTTGTCTTGTTCTTGTGTGAGAGATTCCATGAAATATGCAAGGCTAGGCATCTTCCAGATTCGAGCTGTGAGTTTTGTGGCATATAAGGTCAAAACAAAGACTGAGTAGTCAGGTCCTAGCTTCGAGAGGATGGCCAATACGAGCTGATCATCTTTCTTTTCGATACCACACTGCTTCAGCTGAAAAACTAGTGCTTTGAACTTGGAGAAATATAGCTGCAGGGATTCAAAGCTACTGGGACTCAAAGAAATCAGCTCATTCTCGATCTGATGTCCCCTCATCTCATATTTCTTTCCAAAAAGATCAGAAATCTTCTCCCATACTTGATCCACTGAATTTAATCCATCGAGATGGAAAAGGAGGTCTCGGGAAATACTGAGACATAGGAGGCCATAAGCCTCATCTCTCCGATTGTGCCATTTGATCTTCTCTGCAGCAGCATTGGGCTCTGCTTCTGTAGCCATAGTCACCCTGTAGAGGCCTTTCTCTCTCAACAAGATCTCCATCTCTACTTTCCATTCAAAAAATTTGAAGGGAGTGAGGATAGTTTTCTGTGAATCCATAGCTTTAGAAAATCTGTCCCGGCTGTCAGTAGAAGGCTCCCAGTCTTGATGTCAAACATGCAAAACAATTTTTGAAGGAGAGTAACAACCTACAATGGCTCTGATACCATGTAGAAATTATAACCAGCAATAGATTAATTTCACTCACAACGAATTACAATTGATCATGCAAAATTGTCAACAATGGAGACTGAAAATGGAGCTGTAACACAAAATTATATTAACTCAGTGTACAATAGCCAACCCTGTAATAACATAGGTTTCTGAATATATAGAATGCATCAAGAGATCGAATGCATCAGGAGGCATCCAAAACTAGCATAAAGCAGGCTTACCCAAAATAGGCAAATCCCCCATAGGTGTAAAAAGCTGATCCCAAATCTGTCATGAGGCTCACAAATTGGCAAGGGCGCATGGGAAAGATAATGAGTGGTGGAATGGCAGCTCATACATGATTTTGCATGGAGGAAAGAGTGGAGGATGAAAGGGCAAGAAAACAAGTTCACCTCACCTAGTCTTGCTTTCCTATGTGCCTTAAAACACTGAAAAAGCAGTCAATAAAGCAGAAAAAGTAGAAGGGCGCCTAGGAGGCCAGGAATAAATCAGATTTGATTCCAAAGGCTTTCCCAAGTGCTACATGAGTCAAATATGGCAAGTTTGACCTCTATGGATAGGAAATTAGCAACTTGCACATGGTGGGACTCATGGACTAGGCAAATAAGACAAAAACAAATGAATTAATGTCTAAGTGGGTAATACTATGGGTTTGATTATTCTAACAATTTCAACATCTTGAAAAATTTATATAAATTGGTAATTTTAAATGTTGTCCTTCTAAATGTTTCTCCTTCTTTTAAAATGTTGATATAAATTATGCCCTTCTTAATTTGACTTCAGATCTTAGTTTTTTAATATTTTTTGAAGAGAAATTTTAACTTTACACTTATGGTGGGAAGGGCTAGAACACTTTGGAAGGGTTCGAGTTCGAATGCTGGTGGTGGACCCATCCGCCGTTGTTCTCATCCGGCTGGCTTAGCAGACACAGCGGCTTTATTGAAGAGTCAGTTGTTGTATCTCAAAGAAAGATTATGGATATTCCACTGGGTTTGGTCGCTGCTTTCTTGTTCCTGTTGATCATGTCTATAATGGAAAGTGTGGCCATCTCGGCTTACCGGATCCTTTCTGGCGCCCCAGCCGCAACCTACTTTAAAGGAAAAACTTTCTATACCTATGATTCCTTCATCGCTGCAACTGTTTCTTTTATGGAGTTTGGGAACGGAACATCGGATGATGCCAAGAGGGAAGTTGCGGTATTTCTCACTAATGTGGTCAACAAGAGTGAGGGTGAAATTCATTGAACCTATGCATCATTTTCTTTCTCTTCCATTCGCTTCATCTTATAAATTACATGGGTTCTTTATACTTACCGAATTCTTCTATATTGCTCAATCAAATGCTCAGTCTTACTGCAATCAAAGCTCCTATATATATTCCTCTGTGTCAAAGGAAAGCGTTATTATGCTCGCGGCTCGTTAGGATTAACTGGGTGAGTTTTATTTAAATATTGTTCCATGTACAATGAAAGGTTTATATTATTTGTGAAAAAAAAATCCTTTTAGGTTTTACAGAGAATTTCGAGCAGAGCGTTTGTTATGAATGTTGCCTAGTTATCTGTAGAAACAACAACTACGGAGTTGCAGGGAAATATTTTAAATTGGACTTATTGGGAAACCATAAAAGGTTTCTAAAAATTCCACAATATCCTTCCAGATGGCAATATGGTGATGGACACATGGTTCTAAATCTCATAATGCCATTGTTTTTGGAAAAGGATTTGCAAAGACTGCAAACTCTCTCAACTATAGGGCGATGACGTTCCAAACTCAATACTATGGGGAAGAACTATAAATCTTACTATAATTATTTTAGGGTAAAACCGAGATCGAACCTGCTAAGTTACTATTCAGATACACCAACATTGCCTCCAGGGAAAAGAAAATTTCCAAGAAGAAGAAGAAATCCGGAGATCTTGAATTCGAAATTATTAGGAAGCATTGGGGGAACAACTCTCGTATCTTGCTTGGTCTTATTCATATGTTGGTTGCCCAGCTGGAGAAGGAGATATAATAGAGCAGGTATACATATCTGGTCCATCATTTTTTATGATTTTTTATTTTGAACTTGCACAATACACGTTATCACCTGACAAAAGCGTGCCTAGGAAGGTGAAGGTGAAGGTGAAGGTGAAAGAGAAGAATCTTGACTTGTTTATTTTGATTACCAGATGCTTAGAGAAGCAACCAAATGCTTTGAGGCTCAAAACAAGATAGGGCAAGGAGGGTTCGATGAAGTGTACAAGGTAAACACAATTAATATTTGTTTGAATCTGTGATCTATTTAATTTTATTTTTACTCTTTTTTACTTAAATTAATAGATTTGCTATTGGATTGAAGAACGATAAAAATTCTTGAGGTGCATTGGCATCTTTATACACTCAAAATGCATAGCAGTTTGCTGTAGCTACAATATATCACTCACTTTATAGAAGAGTTTCAATTATACCTCGAGTCAAATTTAAAGTCTAAACACTGATAAAAAATTGTAAGAAACCCGCATGATAGTCCTACGAGTCTTTTTCAATGACCTTTGCTTTTGTACACATAAATGCATTACAAGAGATGGACATCTATGGCAACGGAAATGATTTATTGATTAATCCATTTTCTCATTTTATTCATACTCTAGCACCTTTGTGTGAATAAAAATATGCTCTTTGACCTTCATTGTAATCCTCTAGACTCTATATGGTCATTCTTTCAGTTTTGGATACTTCTTTTTGGATGTTTCTATTGTGATATATCTTTTTTGGGTGTTTGTATGAGTGTTTTTGAATGGCCTTTGCTTATATGTATACATAAATGCACTACAACACATGGAAATTTATGGCAATGGAAATGAATTATTGATGAATCACTCTTTTCATCTTTTTTTATACTCTGGCACTTTTCTGTGAATAAAATTCTTCTCTTTGGACTTCAGTGTAATCCTCTAGACTCTATATGGTCACTCCTTCAGTCTTGGATACCTCTTTTTGGATATTTCTATTTGGATACCCCTTTTTTGAGTTTTTCTATGAGTCTTTTTCAATGGCCTTTGCTTATGTATACGTAAGTGCACTATAACAGATGGGCATCTATGGAAATGGAAATGAATTATTGATAAATCATTCTTTTCATTTTTATTCATACTCGGGCACCTTCTTGTGATTAAAAGTCTGCACTTTGGTCTAGATCTGATTAGTGCAGGCTTGGCTTAGATCTGTTTAGTGCAGGATACTCTTTAGATATAGTGGAGTAAAGAGTAACATTGCAGGTTTCTCTTTATTAAGAATTTCAGACTTTTTTCCTTTTTCTTCTTTCCACAATCCCAATATATAAACTCTTCATGATTTTTGAATCTAAAGTCGGTACCTGTCTCAATGCTTAGCACAAGGTGAGCTGGGTTTCCAGGGCATTATTTCTCATCGCTTCATATTCTTGAACTTCCCTGTATCTGGATTTTCTAGATTTTATTAGATATTTCTCATCATCTGCATGAGAGAGCCGCAACACAAATGATATAGGAGAGGGTTGGACTTGGTCTCCACTGTTGTGGGGAACTTGCTCTCTTGCTTTGCTCGATAAGCTGACACTCTTCTTATGAGAAATAGGTCGAGGATTAAGGGTTTTCTTTCTAGTTTTTGGGGCCATATCCTTTTAAACATGAGGTTTTTTTAGTTCATCCTTTCTACCATGGGCTTATTGGGATCTTCTTGGTGTGGTTATTCACTTCCATCGTGTTTTGATTTTCTTTTCTATAAACAAAGAATTTGCTTTGAGTTTCTATTTGTGGTTATTTCTTTGGGTGGTTCTAATTTTATTCTTTTTCCCGGGGTTGTACCATTTCCATAGGAGGAGAAAAGATTGAATTGGAGCTGATTCTTAAGGGCAATCTTTTGCTAAGCATATTCATTGCACTAATATTTATAGTGAATCTCTTCATAGTCCAATTATGTAGATGGAGTTAAATTATTTTGGGAAAATTCTTTCTCTTATTCAGCACAAGCAGGCATACTTGATTTTCCCAACATGTTTCTGATTTCTTCTAGGGTCCTGTCATCCTAGAAAATCCATGGGAGAAAGGGGAGTCTCACTCTTACTAAAAAAAGAGAGTCTCCTCCCATGGATCTAAGTTCAAGAATCGGCTATTAGGTCCATAGAATGATGGACCTCTGAATATATGGTATATATCTTCCTTATGGTTGTATAGAAAGGAATACAATCCCTTGAAATAATATGGATGACTTTGGGGACCAATACTCCATGATCCATCCTTCAAGGATTTTAGGAGTTGGCCATGACCCATTAAATTTCCTGTAAGGGCATTAGATATTTGTAGATAATAGGTCTTATTTTCACCAATAGATTTGGGGTACCTTTAGATTGTTTGACCAAGTGGGAAGAAGACTCACACCTATTTTGATTAACCTTTTTAGCTGCAAAATTGGTGAGTGCATTTAAAGCAGTTGTAGGTTGGGTGAAGGTGATAGGAGATGGAGCTGGATCCCACCATTTTAAAGGACATGGAAGGAGAGAAAGAGACATGGGTGCTTCTCAAATATCACAAATATTACAACCAACTATGTTCAAACAATGTGCTTTCCATTTCCTTGTTCTTTGCTTTTTGATGGTACATACAAACATATCTTGTTGCTTGCTCATTCTCAACTTAGGGTGGAATTTGTGACTGTTTGTAGTTGTTATTTTCCTAATGTGTATTCCTTCTCTTCATTGTCATTAGTACAAGGCAAGCGATATATTTTTTGGGGTAACATTTGACATTAAGCCTGAAATGTTGTGGGAGGAATTGGATCTACATTGCATATGCTTTAAATAGTTGACAAGTTTTAATCACTGTGATATCTTGTATCTTGTAAGAAGCAAAGCATTTGCAACAATACAATTTTATGGATAAATTTACTTATACAAGTGTCTATATGGTCACTGGTGCGCAATAGAATTAGGGTAGTATACCTTAATGGAATAGAGCAATTGAACATTAGGACAACATCCACTTTGCCAGTGTTTGTAACATTATAGTCGTCATAAAGGGTATAATTTTTTACTGTAAGTTCCAAATTATGTACTACACTTGAATGGATATGGGAAGTGTTCAATAGGATCATGATGGAGTCCCAATTGTGTAACCTATTATTTATTGAGGATGGTTAGTGTGCTACTAGGATTGCAATAACTATTGAGATGGGCTTCTTCTTTTTAATGTAGGAAAACAATCAAGGTATTGAGATTATCCATGCTAATGATTGTAGCAAGGGAAATAGAAGAATTTACTTATACAAGCATCTATATGGTCATTGGTGCACAATAGAGTTAATGGAGTATACCTTAATGGAATAGAGCAATTGAACGTTAGGACAACGTCCACTTTGCCAGTGTTTGTAACACTATAGTTGTTGTAAAGGGTATAATTTTTTACTGTTAGTTCCAAATTATGTAGTACACTTGAATGGTGATGGGAAGTGTTCAAAAAGATCAATATGGAGTCCCAATTGTGTAGGCTATTATTTATTGAGGATTGTTAGTGTGCTGCTACGATTACGATAACTATTGAGATGGGCTTCTTCTTTTTAATGTAGGAAAACAATCAAGGTATTGAGATGATCCGTCGTAATCATTGTTGAAAGGGAGATAGAAGGTTCTCTTCTATTAAATGGCAGTGGATACCTTTGGGTTCCTGGTCATTATATAATTTTTTGGGTGTAATACCCCCATCAGATTTGGCTTCTGTTAGAGTAGTGTAATTCAACAATATAAATATTCCTATGGTTATTGACATGGCTTATAGATACAAGGTATGAGAGCATGCACAACATTTATTAGGGGTTGGGAGGGAAGGTTTGTGAATTGTTGGTTGAGTAGGGTTTGTGGACTATGAAGTTTTTTCCTTCCCTTCCTTTTAAGCCTTCCTATCGCAGGTATGGGCCACCTTACTATGGATTTTTCTAAAGTTTGTAGTTCAATTAGGCTTACCTTGTATGTTAGGGTTAAATATTGCCTTGGAATCTAATACAAGAAACCTCATGTTTTTTATGTAGATGTCTTGCAGTGGTTTAGGGAGATGTCTTACCCTAGACTCCATTATTTGAACCTTTAGGTGTATTTCCTGACACACATTTCCTTGTAGTACAATTGCATAAACTTAACATAGACATATTTTTAAAACACGTTCCAATATTGTATGGGATGATTGAGAAGGGAAAAGATGAATAGATGTGTCCTACAGCCAAAATTCGATCAACTTTCTAGCATTTGCAACAAGAAAAAGATCAAGGTAACTCTAAGCTTAAATATTTTTTTTTCAAACTTGGCCATGATCTATCGCCACCTTTTTTTTTGGTTTACTAGATATACCAAAAAATGATAGTATAATTATCTTATTAATAGATTTGGGATTTTATCTAAAAAATATTGACATTTTACAGAAAATTAAAGTTCATTTTGTTCTCGTTTGTACTCCCTAGAAGGTGTGGAATTTGTTATGTTTTTGTTTAGGATGTTATACAGTCACCAAAAGAATGCAAATTTAATAGATTTAAATTACTTAAATGGTGTAGGTAATACCAAGCTATAACTTACCTCTTCAGGCTATAACAGACTTACAGTATGTGTTTTATAGCCATGTATATATGCTAGAAATATGAAAATACCATGTCAAATACTCGTGTCAATATATTAGATATATCTTCAAAATTGAATACATGTAGTTGAAAGACAAATTTTATATTGAAGAATAGCCCCCATACATAGCCTAAGCTTAGATGTAAAGTCAAAAGGACTCAATATGATAAAACATCACTCATTTCAGCCTTTTCCCTGTTGGAAATACACATGGACTTCAATATAAGTTCACCAGAAAATGAACAATACAAGTACAAGGAAACAAACTTACAGAAAAATATAATAGCCTTGAATATTTGCACATTATATCTCTAGTTTGGCTGCAAAAAATGTCTTCAATTTCTAGTGTATATGTTTGAAGGTTGTGGATTCTTCCACCATTGTTTTGTTCAGTTAAAATGCTAATAAAAACAATGTAAAATTGTCTTTACTATTCAGATAGGGGAAACCAAGGTTTTCCTCAGAGTGGGTCAAATGGATGAATTAGATGTTAGAAGAATTGAGGTATTGGAAAATTTGGAAAAAAATATTCAGTGCAAAGTTCGTTCATATATTTCTCTGAAATAATTTCTTGCTTTGCACAATACTGTCATTGGTCTCCAGGCCTTATGGAGAGGTATTTCATGTTTATGTATTTGTAGGTCTGCTGGTTCTAAATGTTTATGCATTTTGAGTACACTTGCTATTTGTTAGAATTGCTTCTTTTTGCCATGTTAAATTTTGTGAAATTACTATGTACATTTTTCAGCTATTTGTTCTCTTTTTGGCGAGTAACAAAATTTATTGCTTAACATGTGTTGTTTATAGGTAACCTTATTCACAAGATTTATAACAACACGAGGAGGGAGGCTACTACGGTGTGGATACAGAATCACGTGCGCAAATATAAAGATTAGAAATATTAGAAGCACATGCAGTGAGTCTATAAAAGCACATGCGCAGATAGAAAGCTCAGAAAGTGGGCCTTTGAGTATGAAGAGCCTGTTGCTGAGGGTTTCAATTTGCTAAGTATGGTTTTGAAGCTTCCGCGAGATTTAAGTATGGCTTAGCAGCCAAGTACAAGTGGGATGGTTTAGCCATTGTAATATTTTGAAAAGTCATCGATGTACTAGATGATTTTCATGTAAAGTTATATGGAGATACTTTTTGAGAAAACACATATTTATTGTAATACTTGACATTTCATATAATATAATTTATGCGTTTTAAAACTTATATGGTTTTACTTTATATTATTTATAAGTGTTGTAATTAACTAATTAATGTGACATTGCATAATTCACATGTGTATTAGATGATGATAAATAATGTATGATTCTTTTTTTAATTTAAACATAATATCATATTAAAAATGTATATTGATTAATAATGGACACCATTAAAACTTCTAAAATATAATAGCCACACATAAAACGACTAAAAATGATTAAATTAGTGACCAATAAATGAGATTAATGACCAAAATTCGCATATAAAATGACCAAAAAATGAGAGATATGTCACCAAACAATGAGATATAAATGACAAAAAAAATGACCAAAATTCGCATATCAATGACCAAAAAACAGTTTTGGTGGCTAATTTACGGTCTTTTATTGCGCGACCAAATTTGGTCATATTCTAGTTTTTCATGTGGTCATATATTTGGTCATTGATTCAAATATATGACCAAATTAATGACCAAATATATGACCAAATTAATGACCAACTCAGAAGCTATAAATGACCAATTTTGGTTGCGTAATAAAAGACCGTAAATTAGCCACCAGTGATCACCAAACCAAAAGGGGTCATTGATATGCGAATTTTGGTTATTTTTTTGGTCACTAATTTCTCATTTTCCACTAGTGATAATGTACCTATCCTATCTCCTTTTGCAATTACCATTGATTCTTTAGTGACCTTCCACCACGTTTCTCCAAATGTAGACAAACAGTCGCCATCTCCCAACTGCCTTGTTGAGATCAGATTTCTTTTCATAGCAGGAATGTGCCTTACATCCTTTAGCAACCAGTCATTTCCATTATTTAGCTTAATCCGTACCTTACCCTTTCCAACAATTTACATAATCATAGAATAATTTCCTATGGGGTGTAGCATGACATGAAGCCCGTGAATCTACTACCCAGTAATCACTAGTATTATCTAATGCAAGAATAAAAGCATCTTGTAACACATCACCTGCTACAATAGCTTCCTGGGTAGTCTCTTACTTCCTCTCACCTTTCTTCTTTGGTGCTCTGCAGTATTTCTTTAGGTGTCCTTTCTTAGCACAGTTCCAGCACTCTATTTTTCTGAATCTGGACTTGGATCTTCCCTTTTTAGAATTGCTTCGATTTCTTGGGCTCCTTCCTCTCTCGTTTTGTCTCCCTTTTCTCTCCATGGTCAATGCATTACCTTATGTCTCACCTGTGCTTTTCCTTCGCATTTCCTCACTAAGAATAACACTAACAACATCATCAAACTTAAGAGTGTTTGAACTAGGGACAGAGTTACTTACAGCCATGACCAAGCTATTCCAGCTTTCTAGCAATGAGCACAAGATTAGAAGAGCCCTAACCTCATAAAAAAAGTTCACTTTTACAGAACATAACTAAATGGTAAGTATATTAAACTCATTTAAATGGTCAACAATAGATCCACCTTCCGACATCTTCATATTAAATAAACGCTTCATTAAAAATACCTTGTTAGAAGCCGAGGGTTTTTCGTAGAGCTTACTCAATGCACTCATCACACCCTCTGTTGTTTTTTCTTTCAAAATATTGAAGGACACCAATGAAGCTAGGCACAGCCGTATTGTTCCTAGTGCCTTTCTGTCAAGAACCTCCCATTCTTCATCCTTCATAGTCGTCGGCTGTTTTGCTTTTCCACCCAATGATAGGTACAGATAGTCCTCCATTTGCATCTTACATAACTGATATTTTTGGCTGTTAAATTTCTCAACCCTAAAATTTCCTTCTTTCACCATTGCTCTCACTCGAACCAGGAACCCTTCGTTCCTGTGAGTTTACCAACCAAATAGACCTTTTGGCTCTGATACCAATTGTTAGAAAATAGGACTGTAGAGAAATAACAGATATACAGTTAAATCAATAAACACGATGCAAAACACATTAAAACATTATAGAGAGACATAGATATAACGTGGTTCACCCAAATGATGGGCTATGTCCACAAAGAAATTTTCCAGTCCTTTTATTACAATCTAGAAAGATGAAGGGATACACCCTGCAGCAAAACCATTGCACTTCCTCTTCATGCTCTCATGGTCTCTCTTCCAGTACAATACAATAGCATACCGAGTCGATTTACAATGCTTTCTTTTATAGGGGAAATACAATGGGAAATTTCTAGGGTTAACCCAATACCATGGCTCCGCAATACTGTTGGCCAACACACATCCCCAAAAAAATTTCGGGGGCTCCACCCCCGAACCCCCATTTTCTCAGGGGTGTTGCCCTTGAACCCCCTTTTTCGGGGCACTTCCTCGAACCCCAAGGTAGGGGGAACGAATGTACAGTACTCCAGGGTTACAATACAATTGAATAATATCTCTAGATTTGGAAGATTAGGCTTCACAACCAACAAATGTGTGCACATTTTTTGCAACATAAACATGTGTTCCTTTTGTATCTATAGAAATATTTCCTTTTCCTATATAATAGCCATGTGAACATATTCCAACAACTTACAGTACGATTTTGTGGTTCTTTATGAAGGAGACCAAGAAATATCCAAATGAATACCACCAAAGAGAATCTCAATCATTCATTTTCTTGTAATTTAGGAGCAACAAAGAAAACTTTTCTCGTTGATAATTATGGTGATTAGGTATATTAATAATTGAGAACTAAAATCATCAAGATTGAATAATCTCTAAATGTAGACCACCAAAGACAATATCCCTCATTCATTTGCTTTTAATTGAGGAGAAACAAAGACAATTGTTCTCATTGATCATTGTGGCAATGGGATATATTCACAATTAAGGAAGAAAAATAGCTAGCTTGAAGAATCTATAATTCAAGAGTGCTAAGACAATCTCCATAATTCATTTTCCTATGATTGAGGAGCACAAAAGATAAATTTTCCTCCATCATTGTGGTGATCGGGTATATTCACAAATGAGAGAGAAGATCACCAAGATTGAATATTATATAAATGAAGAGCACCAAGGTCAATCTTCAACATATATTTGATTATAATTGAGGAGCACAAAATACAAGTTTTCCCCCTTAATCATTGTTATGATGGGGTATATCACAAATGCGAAAGAAGATCAACAAGCTTGAAGAATATCTAATTGAAGAGCACCAAGGACAATATTCAAAATTCATTTGGTTATAATTGAGGAGTACAAGAGATAATTTTCATCATTCACTTGATTACAATTGACTAGCACTAAGGAATTTTTTTGTTGAATTGATCATTGTGGTGATAGGTGTAAGCTTTGTCATTACACCAAAACCTACAAATGTTGATGAAAATTTGAAACCAATCATAAGGCCCTATTATCAGGGGTGGTCATTAGTCCACATTTTTACATTCCTAGAGGTGTGACGGTTATACCATGCAGTTGTACCAATATTCCAACATTCCCCCTTCGGTGTAGCTTGGGGGAATTGAACACGAGACCTCAAGTCGAATACCATGTAAGGTTTGTCGTTAAACAAAAACCTATAGATGTTAATGAAAATTTGAAACCAAGAACAAGGCCCTATAATCAGGGGTGGTGGTTAGTCCACATTTTAATATTCCCATATGTGCGGTGATTATACAATGTGGTTGTACAGATAGTCCAATAATAGGGAATATACATAATCTAGTAAAAAAATAGCAAGTAATAACATGTCTCAATAAATCATTGTAAAAATAGAGAAAATAAAAGATTAGTCATTATTAACAAAAGGAATTCTAAGGAAGCTCATCCAATTTCAATTATAGATTTTTTGATGCTTCTTCCTACCAATCCATGACAAGGAAATAAGAAGCATTCACTAAAGGGTCCCTCAATGTCCATAATAGTTGAGGAAGAAGCACCCCATTGAACTAATCAAAAAATTTGTTGAAATTGTTACCTCTATGTGAACTATCTATAAACCAAGGGGATCCATCACTAGTGCTAAATCCTTTCCCCTCTATAAAGGCATCTACCATTTGCAAGTTTAAACAGTCACCAAGTGTTGACGTAGTTAGACATGCATGATTCAATGAATTAAAATACATGTATTAACAAACTCACATGTTGAAATTGTTACCTCTATTTCGAATGTCTTTACACTAGAGAGGGAACCACTAGTGACAAATCTTTGCCCCTATGTAGAGGCATATAGCATACGCAAGTTTAAAAATGATAAGTGTTACTAATCTATACATGTGTACAGTAAGGAAAAATAAGTTTGAACAATATTAATAATATGCATATACTTACCTCCCTCAAAATCCCAGTAAGGTTAACATCTAGGTGATCACTAGAATCAATTTGTTCCAAAATATGTTAAGGATCTAACAGTTGTAAGTTTAAAATTGTAAATATTAGATTGTCGATTATTAATGGTCTAACATGTATTAATGAAATACCATGTATTATCAAAATGATAGGTTGAAATAGTTACCCCTATGTGAGTTGTTTCCACCGAATATATGTCAAAACCTGACATACCAAAACCCTCTATAGAATGTGGAACATTGGTCCCTCCAATAGGAGGGGCTTACTAGTGGGAAATGTTTTCCCCTATGTAGATGAATCTACCATCTAGAGTTTAAATTTTTTGAATATTAGAAATCTATATATGTGTACATTAAGGAAACAATAGTTTGGAAAAGATTAATATTAACCATATACTTACCTGCATAAACATCTTAGTAAAGGAAACATCTATTGATGCATGCCCATAGAAAGAATGGCCACTTGCTATGCACTTGTGATCCTTAGTAGTGGTCTCATGTTGTATCGATCTACCCCCACCACTAGATGGTCCTACACCACTAAGAGGTAATGCATATACACCAATAGGGAGAGATGGACTTACCTAGTCCATATGATCAATAATGATGCTATCAAGTAAAATAACCTATGCTAGGCTCAAAAATCTCGTTCTGTGTTTGTGATATCATATCATGTGTAGGAGATAATTTTGTCCTAGGTAAATTTGTGTGAGGTGGAGGAATTCGGTGATTGACATATGAATTCCTCACATTGGGATGGTTCTAAGGAATCCAAAAGATGACCTCCCTGAACTCCAAGATATCAAAATAGTTTATGTTTTATCCCAACACAAAATCAACATACATATTTTGAAGGAAATATAGAAAAATTTCCATGTAGTTGTGGGGTGGGACATAAAAAATCATGTACTTTCAGTCGATACAATTCTCTTGGAATTGTGCATAGGTTTACTTCTATAAAATTTATAAAAAAAATTATTAGGCTAGCCTAAACTACCTATGCTAGAGATTAATTGAGGTTTTTGAAAATGTGTCGTACTTTGATTGTACTATTGTTTTGTTGTAATCTATTCTTACATCCTGTTTCCATATTTCGCAATGTGGTAATTACTATGTTAATTACATTGTTGTGATGTTGATTACTGTTTGTACTATGGTTAAGCATTGATGTGTAAGGTCGTTATTTTATTACGTACTTCATTGTTTATTAAGATGTTGTTACTATTGTATACATGATTCTAACTTGACTTTGTTAATGGATAAAGGGGTGGAGTGGCAGGACTAGTTTCCCTTGTAATCCTAACAGGTAACAGTTTCTACTTGACCCAATAGGATTACTTAGTTCTGTCGAACTAATGCATTCTTTTCCTATTTACGTGTAGGTAAACTCAATGATGGAAACTGGTTTATAAATCTTAATGTAAAGTACTGATCATTTGGTTGCTAGCACTCATGTTTCAGCGCTAACCTAGTGACAATTCACTGGTTGTTATTATTATTATTTACAAACTTTATGCTAGTGATGGGGTCACTACCACACCTATTACTTGCATGACACAAACTTGTTTATTTATGTGACACTTATTTGTCCTGGTGTAAATGTTTATGACTTGACTATGCCCATCATAATCTTACTATATGGTTTTATTAGGATTTTAATGTTGGTAACATAATTTTCTATAAAGCTTGGCTTAAACATTTCCAAAAAATATTTCATATTCCATGGACTTAGGGATTAAAGCCTAAGTTAATCAATACATGTATGGGTTTATGTAATTCGTAATGTTTTAAACCTTTATGATAATTTGGGAAGAAAGTTTGTAATATATGCCATAGACTATAGGATTATGGGTCTGGTGTGCATTAATGGTGGCTAGGGTGGCGGTATCAATTCACCTTGGGAGATGGGGCGAACAAGCTTAGCGCTTGTCCCCAAAGTTAGTTTGGAATTTTGCCTCTTTCATGCTTTCTCTCTGCTCCTGCTTGACATGAAAGAAGGTGACTGCGATGGCTTCACCAATAGGTATGTGGGTGTCTTGTTTCATTAGAATCGTTATTAATTTGGACATGGATATCATTAATGCTTCTCATATCGTGGCTCTGCTTTGGTGCAGGTTTGTAGGGGTAGAAAATACAGGCATGGGTCATAGTTCATGGCAAGACCATGGGAAACACTATTCCCCTTTGGTAAGTCCACTGTGGAAGTAATTACATGTCCCCTCTTGGGGTATCATGGTTGCGACCAAGTTGTTACTTGTTGTAGGTTGGATTTATTTCCTCTAGTTGATGCGTTTCTTGGTTGGGGGTTTGACTATATCTTAAGAGATCTATGTTTTATAATTTTAGACATGCTTGGGGTTTTGTTTATTGGGGTTTTTTATTGCCGTCAGGCTTGAGCTTGAAATGTATTTAAATGCTGATTATGGGCAGGGAAGAAAGCCACGGTAATCTCTTAAAATGGGTCTATGTATTTTGTAAGGAGTATTTCTATTAAGTTATATGCAATGGGCAGCACCATTGCCTTCAATTGTGTAATGGCTGAAAGTATCGACTGTGTAAACTTGTTAATGGTTTTATAAAGACTGTGTTTATATGTATATACTGCGTCGATTTGAATGGTTGTTGTTTTGTGGACTATGTAGATTTTGCATTCATTGGTTGCATTGGTTGTATGGATGACTTGTGTGACAACGTTATTGATTTGGGGCCATGTCGTATGGCATTAGAGTTTTCTACCCTCGTAGATATGAAATCTTGTTTATTGTTTACGCTTTTGGTAAGAAGAAATGGGGGTTATCTATGGTATAACCCTACGACTATCACTTGTCACTCTAGGTAAATGTTCACAGGGTTATAATAGTTTGGAACTATTGATTATTATAATGTGTTGGTTGTGTAAAAGGCCGAGGGGTATAGATTACAGCGAATGAAATTTTATTTGGGTCTTTTGACCATTGTGTAGAGAGTTCGTGTTTGCTTGTAGACTACGTATAGGAAATATAGCCTCGCTTTGTAAATTATTAAAAGACCCTACATTATTTGAGCCTAGGTTGTTTATCGTGATGAGGGTTTATATTTCAATGGTTGGCAATTTGGGGCTTAAACGCCCATAGAAGTTGATCTTCCGAACTCTCTATAATTAAGTTTGTTTTAATGAATACTGTAAATGATATTTAGTTTTTGACTGATTAATATAAACGGTATTATGTTTGTTTGTGAATGGTTCTGTAAATTATATTATGGTTTTTTTTAATGGATTACTGTAGGTGATATTATGTTGGATTTTATTTATGCAGAAACTTTTGTTTATGGCCTACGATTTATATTATGGTTTATTTAAGGGTTTGATCGGTTGTTTCTACAATGGGCTAGTTATGTGTATAATTTGTATCTTGTATTAAGGTATCATGAACCATTAGATGGTCTCGATACATGGGATGTTGATTGGATTTATGATAATATTTGATTAATGCATAATGTTTAATTGTTTATTGAAGTTCTTAGTAGGTTTACAATGATGCAGACCTTGTGAGGTATTTGCTGGTTTTTATCTTAGCTTTAATAATTTTTTTTTATGATTATTATTAGATTTGTTTACAGAATTACATCTCTATTTTATACTTGATAATATATATATATATATATATATATATATATAATCTATTTGTTAGGTTCAATTTATTATATTTAATTAATGGTACTTTATATATTTAGGTTTTAGTTGAAGCTTAGATCTGAACTACTCATTTACTCCTAAACATGGTTCTGCCGACAATATGAAATCTGTTAGTAGAGTACATAGGTAAATGATTAGTTATGTAGTTATTAGAAATAATTCCTAGGTGGCAGGAAAACAAGGTGTAAGCTGTCAAAGACAAACATAAGTAAAATTGCAAGAACAAAACCCTTGATAAATTGTAGAACAAGAATTAAATTTTAGGCTAGGGTTTAAAATGGAAATTTAAACCCTAAAATAATTTGACAAAAAAACAAAGGCATACAGGGTTTTAAAATATAATATACATACTTGCAGAATCTAGTGAGCACTTATTATATAAAATGAAATAGGCAGTTAAGAACCTCATACCTAAAAATTGAAGCTCTTCTAATGGCTAAAAACTGCAGACTCAATTACCCAACATTAACAATTCATAGGTAGATCTGACCTCGGTATTGATGATTGAATCACTTGGGAACTACCATGTTCCATCCAACCATGACCCGAAACCGTTCTTGGTTTCAATCCGGATCCCTCCGAGCTGGTTTCCAACATGCAAGTAGCTTAGAGCTCCTAAGGTAAGGTTTCCCTAACTAGTATATCAGGTTTGGATTAGTTCTCCTTTTTCCTCTTAGGAAAATGTTCTCCAAGAACTCTCTTGAGAATAATGAGGCAGAATCATGACTCAAAAATATGGAAGAGATCCCCAAGCCTCTCTTTGGATTGAGACTTTATAGATAGACTTTTTAGTCAAAGGGGAAATTAAATCAAGAATCACTTCATTTCTTGATTTAACCCTTTTTATTTAATTTGGTACTTTTAATATTTTAACTTAAGAACTTTTAACTAGTTCCTAATTGGAGTTTTATAGCTATTATACTATTTAATTTTTATCTTAGTAATAATAGTAGTAGATGAAAAATTTTCTTCTTTTTTTACATTATTAATATTATTACTACGTGTACTCTTTATACATACTCTATATAAAATATATAATAATATATTGTTTGGTAACATTTGTCTTAGGGTATCACATATTTCGATCCCTAGATTTATGATACATTCTTCATTAAGGTCACCAGGTAGATGGTTAGGTCTACTAGGATAGGAAAATCTAAACATCCTTGCATGTTGGATTGCCTCATATAACATGGTAGTTCTTTAGTACTTGATGAGAATACATAAATTTGAAATTTCATTTAATCACTTATAAGTCAAATCTGATCAATATTTTTCTCGAGTATTTTTCACTCGAGATGTAATGTCCCGGTTTTTACCCTGTTCACATGATGTATATAATGTAATCAATCGTGGTGAGGAGCTCAAGGCAAAAGCCCCACCATCGATTTGGTTGTGTGTGCATTTCGGCAATAGGGGTAGTTGCTGATGGTCTATCGTGCTATGTGGCACCTTATAATTTGACATCATGTAAATACACACATCAATTAAAAATAAAACCACAACCAGCTATGGCAATGTAACATTGAATGAAAAGGGCATGGTTCCAAAGGATAAAGGGTGGGGGATGTCAAACCTTGGTTTATGGGGGAAAAAACCATGTGTTGCCACCTTTCTTGTCTTACCCAACCTCTCCAACCTCTTCAATGTCTTGACTTTGTTAGTTGGGGGCAATTATTGCATGAGAAAATGTGGGCATGGGAAGACGTGGGTTTTGGCAGGCTATTGTCATTTTGGACAGTACACATGCCCAGTGGAGAACCTTCATTTCTCTCACGCCGGTCTTCATTCTCCCATGGGTTTGTTCCTCGTCACGCAGAGCCGTGGTCTATTCTTCCTCACGTGTAGGTAAAGTCTGTTCATCCTCGCACACAAACAGGAAGTTGCTCATCCTCACGCATAGGTCGGTTCTGTCTTCCTCACGCACTGGTCGGGGGTTCCCTCTTTGGTTTTACTCATGCAGCGAGCTGGGAGAGCAGCCTCACGACATGAATTTCGGCTATGTATGCGGCTTGCTGTTGATTTCACCCACGTTTTGGGTTGCTGTTGATTTCACCCACATTTTGGGTTGCTGTTGATTTCACCCGCGTTTTGGGTTGCTGTTGATTTCACCCGCGTTTTGGGTTGTTGTTGATTTCACCCGCGTTTTGGGCTGCTGTTTGTTTAACCCACGTATTGGGTTGTTTTTATTCTTCCCATGATTTTTGGATGTGGTTGTGAGTCCGATTTATTCTTCAATGGTGGACTGCGTGTGTGTTTCTTCCCTGTTTGCATGGCCTGTGTCATTCTCCAGCGTTTGGGTTGAGGAGCTGTGTGCTGTGGGTTTGTGGACGTTATTGTTGGCTGTGGTGTCCCTGTTTTGTGGACTGTGTAGTGTTTCCATTATTCATTGTGAATTGGGCTACTAACATACCCTAGTTTGGGTGTTGTTGCTGAGTTGTTTTGGCCACGTTAGGGCCAAGAACAACTCTGTGTTGTCTTGTGGACTTGAGCTGAGCTCACCTTTTGTCGAGATTGTCCCTGGTCGTCTTCGCTTCTTCATAGGGATGTGAAGGGTTGTTTTGCTGCTGGTATGCAGTGGTTGGTCTTTGGACTGTGCTGGCTTGGCTGATCTGTAAATGGCCTGATAAACCCAACGGTGTTGGTTTGGCTAATTGCATCCCCTGGGTATGTGTAAGCCTGCATTGTCCCTTATCCTTGGAGGAATCATGCCCAGCTCGGGGGTGGTAGCGTTGCTGAGAGATTGATGAGCACGCTGGCCTATGGTTGGGTGGAACGTTGTAGCGACGTAGCTGGTTGCGGGGTAAATTCTTCATCAAAAGATAAGTACTGCCGCTGTTCCATCTCTGCAATTACATTGATGCCAAATGAATAAAGATGAACATGATGAATGTTGTAATGTATGTGTGTTGCTTCCGATGTATGTTGAGGAATTAGGCATCTGTGTATGCTTGTATGTTTCATGCATCCTGTTATGTAGTATGTTTAAGAAATTTAATATCAACGTTTATCCTAGTTATGTTCATGGGGCTGTTTTCTTGGTTGCATTGATGTTCGTCGTGTCCTCTTCGCCGGTATGAGGGATGGGGACGTGACAGTATGGTATCAGAGCTCATGGTTGCAACAATGGGCCTCTATGGGCCAAGAAGATGCAGTGACAGAAGGTGGAATCACCTTCTCTATTCAGCAGAGCAGCGGCAAGTTTCAAGAATTTTTTCTAAGTGTTAAGAGTCGGGTCATCGGAGGGATCAGTGGTTCCAACTTCCACTGTGGCAGAAGGATTGGCGGAATTGACTTCCATTGTGGTGGAAGGATTTGTGGTTTCCCGTTCGGCATAGTGGAAGAGTTAGTCATTTGGCCTTCCACCGTTGCAGATGGCGAAGTGATTCCGCATCCGATGTGAAAGTCATCCGACCACCGACGCTAGAAGTGACATATTCTAAAGAAGAAAGTGTGGATTGCGGAAGAAAATGTGGTTTGGCCTTCTGCCATTGCAGAAGCCAAATTCATTTGCCTTCCGACGTGGCGGAAGGTTTATCAGTTTCTAGTCCGCCGTTGTGGAAGAAGAAGCAATAAGTCTTCCGATGGGAAAGTCCTTCGATTTTCGACGAAGGGAATTTTGAAGAAAATTTCGACGAAGGGAAGTTTTGAAAAATTTTGGTCTAAGTGTTAGACAGTCGAAAGAGAAAGTGATTGAGTGTCCACCGTTGCAGATGCTGAACCATTAAGTCGTCCGATGTGAAAGGGGTTTCGATGTTGCGGAAGAGAAGGTGAAGTGAACTTCCGCTGTTGTGGACAGTGAAGCGATTCTACATATGAATCGAAATCCATCCGATCGCCGACGCCACAAGAAGGTTAGAAATTTGGCTAAGTGTTGAATCATCAAAGCAGAAAGTGGATTGACGTCCACCGTTGCGGATGAAGAAACGATTGGGCGTCCGACGAAAAAGTTGTCCGATTGCCAGCAGTGCAGAAGAAAAATCGACTGATCGGAAGAGGTTTGTCTTTGGTGAGTCGTCGTTGTGGAAGCCAAAGTCATTTGGCTTCCGATGTGGAAATGCTTCCGACCTCCGCCATTGCGGATGAAGAAGCAATAAGGCTTCCGATGTGGAAAGTGTTCCGACAGCCAACGCGGTAAAAGAAAGATAGAAAAATATTGGTCGCCGGAAGAAGAAAGGGAATGAACATCCGCCATTGCGGAAGCCAAAGCAATTTGGTTTTTGACCTAAAAAGGCTGTCGATGCCGACCCGGTTGTGCCACTGATCGAAAGAAGGAAAGAGATCATGTTCCGCCGTTGTGGAAGAGAAAACGTTTCGGCTTCCGATGTAGAAAAGCTTCCGACAGCCGATGAGTGCCACCGTTGCGGAAGGGGAAAGCTTCCGACAGCCGATACGTCGAAAGGTTGTGTGCAATGAGATCCGATTTTGTACAAAAACATTTTGGGATTTTTCAGTGGGATTTCCAGCTGATTTCGACTGCCTTCCAGCAGGGTTTTCAAGCAGTTTTTCAATGAATTTTCATGGGCTAGAAAATGAGAAGTGGCAGCGATCTTATGCGCCAGATTGTGCAAAAATTAATGTTTTACAAAAAAAAAAACGAGGGCACTGCCCTCGACCCGTCCTGTAGTGTCGTAGGGAAGCCAAAAGGGGGCAAGCCCCCTTGACCCCCGTCATCCCTTGAGACAGTCATTCTGGAGAAAAGAAGATCCTATGTTTTGGGCAAATTAGTAAAACCCAAATTTCATAAAAGATGAATGGTGGCTGAAGTTAGCATTCCAAACCAAAATGCAGTGGTGTATAAAAATGATGAGATTTGGTGAAAATCTTCACTTTTAGAAGTGGTGTG
Source organism: Pseudotsuga menziesii (assembly GCA_001517045.1). Taxonomy (NCBI): domain Eukaryota; kingdom Viridiplantae; phylum Streptophyta; class Pinopsida; order Pinales; family Pinaceae; genus Pseudotsuga; species Pseudotsuga menziesii. The sequence goes on along the minus strand of LPNX010879069.1, from coordinate 490,217 downwards.
GTTTTCACACCCGAGGTCGGAATGGAGCATGTGGGTAGGCGTTGGAAATCTTATCTAGTAGGGAACAATGGTAAGTCTCCAGAATCTGAGCATGAAGCAACAAAGTGCTAATGACGGCCGCTGCTATCAAATGGACAATCTGGACAATTGCATGCCCAAGGGCAGCAAGTACTATGAAGTCAACCAGCTGTTGTGTGGAAAGGAATTCCATGAGAAGATGAGGGATTTGAAAGGGAAGTTTTCATTAGACCCTATCTTGCTGATTTTAACTACACTTCCTAAGTTTATGCATGGAATGCATGAGGATATGTATTGCATGCATAGGATATTGCATGTTTGGTAAGAATATTGAAAATTATATATCTATAATGGACCACTAATGATAGTCATTTCTTTGATGTTGGCATTAGTGGAAAAACCAACGATGACATGGGCCTGGATGAATATGTTGCTGATGCTGACAGAGTGTGTCCAGCAACCCTCTGGAGAAAGGGATAAGGCAACAGGTCCATAACAAAAGTTGGTGAGCAAGTTTTGCAATCTCCTGCAAAGGACCAACCAAATTGGTCATGCCAAGGGTGTAGGTACGACCCATGCAGGTAAGAGTTGCTTATGACAGATTCCATGGAATGGTAAAGGTATAAGACCTCCTACCATGTGGAAATTTGAATATAGAAAGGTGTCATGCCTATATATGTTGATGACATTGATTATAGTAATACATCCTATATGAAGTGGACATGGTTAGGCCATGCATGGTATGTTGAATGCATTGAGCTGAATGCATGTGATATTATGAATGACTAACAGCTGAAACAATGAATTAATGATAATTCTGGAACTGTTTCGAAGGCTGTTATGAATGCAGGATAGTCATGATCAATTGGCTACCAGAAATGCTCTATTGAAGAGCAAGGTAGTATGAATGATATGCCTATGAAGTAAGGAGTATCTAACCACTTCATTTAATTGCATGAATGCTGTGATTATACCTTGCAATGGTAGTATGATAATGATTGCATGAATTAAATGAGTTTTGGCATATACTGATGTGACTAATGGATGGAAGTATTTGAATTTTATAAATTCTGAAAATACTTCAGTGATGGTTATAGCAATAAAAAGGTTATATGCATCCAGAATTACCAAGTGTTTGGTTGATTGAAGCTCATGTTTCAGGTAGATTATTTCGAGCACAACATTGAGAGGTAAGACCCTGACCAATGCCAGAATCTACCATGTGAAAGAGCTTGTTAAATTTGAATTGTGAATTTCAAATTTAAGGAATTGCTGACAACTACTAGTCACTATTTGGCTTGCACAAGATTGTGTTTGGTTGGTTGAAGCTCATGTTTCAGGTAGATTATTTCAAGCACGGCATTGAGAGGTAAGACCCTGACCAATGCCAGAATCTACCATGTGAAAGAGCTTATTAAATTTGAATTGTGAATTTCAAATTTAAGAAATTACTGACAACTGCTAGTAACTACTGGCTTGCATAATCTTGTGTTTGTTTGTTTGAAGCTTATGTTTCAGGTAGATTATTTCAGGCATGGCAGTGAGAGGTAAGACCCGGACCAATGCCAAAATATACCATTTATGAGAAGAAGTCTCATGATTGTGAAAGTAGTTGATATGCATGATGGGTTGTTAAATTTGAATTGTGAATCCTGAATTTAAGAAGTGCTAACGACTACTAATTATTGTTGGCTTGTATAAGATTGTGTCAGGAGGGACGCATGGTAAGTGGGTAATCATGTTATGATATTAAGCATAAAATTATAATGGGCATAGTAGTGTTGCTTACAAGAGACCCACAATTGAGCAAGTCAATTCCTGTAATGGATAGAATTGTAAATTGTTATTGAATTTGATTACCAATGTCATTGCTTGGTTATGGAACAATCAATTGGGATTGTAGTATCAGGTAATGACTGACTGTTTGGCTATTTGATGAATGTGTCAGGAGTGCACACTGCTGGAAGATCATGTGTGATGACCTGCAAGAGCCAAACTTCATGGGAAGGTTTTCCCTTGGAAATGGGTTTCGGGTGAAACGCCATTGGACATATTGGAAATGTCTCATCTGCACTGCATGTTTGGTAGTAACATGAGTGAGATGGTATGGGTTATGTCAGTAAGACATGTGTGAATGTGAAATGTAAAAAGGAGTTGGGGTGGCTAACTGAGGGACTATTAACTCAGGGAAGGAGCCTCCATTCCTCCTTAAAAAAGGCATACTGCGATGGCAAATGGATAAATGTTCTGTGACCCTTGCTATGAATATGCATGTTTAATTATTAAATTTCATATGTAGAACATGTTTTGATTCAATATCCATTATGACCGATTGCTTGGGTATGCATAGGGCGTACATGGCACACACCGGAGAAGAGTGCACACTTTTCCGATGTGGATTCATGAAAGGGTTATCGATATTGATTACACTCTAGGGAGTGGATGCACTCCTGGTGTCTCAATACTTGATAGTAAATGATGAGAAATGTGATTATAGTTTTTGAGCAATAACGCTAATGGGTTTGCTTGTATTGCTTGTGTTGCTTGTGTTGACAGGCTAAAGGTAAAGGTAAAATGGTAAATGGTTGTTGTGAGGGGTTGCGGAGTAAGGGTTATTGTTGATATAAGTGTATGTTGGTATACGTGTATGTTGGGCTGTTATATGCTTGGGGATCCATAGTAGATCCTTGACCTAGAAATGGTCACGGTAAAAGTTCCAAGCCCAGTTGACATGGGAATGTACTGGATGGATGTTAATTATTCGATGTTGAGGAGAATCCTGCGTGTTGACCTAACATCTAAGTCCATAGGCGATCCCAAGGCTTGCAAAGAGAAGTAGGATCCTATGGATGAATAAGGAAACACACAATACAGATAAGTATTGGATTATTTTTCTTATGAATATACATCTGTATATGATTTGGATATGATGTTTTAATATCTTGTTCTAAAGATAAAACTAATGAGAATAAAATAAACATGTGAATCTATTCAATATTGAATATAGGTATCGCTAGAAGCGAGGACTATGAGAGCATCCTAGAGATGCGTGTGGACATGAGACTGTCCTAGAAAGCTCGCGTTGAGCGGTAATGAAAAGGGTGCTAGTAAGACGGGGGAGTCCTAGCAGCCGAGACAAACCATGTGGAGAGACTCCATGGTTTAGAGGTCTGGAATAGACCAAAGACACTAAGTGTCATGACCAAGAAGGATTGGTCCAGCATTCACGGTGAAGTGAAAGAGGCTAAGAGCATGAAAAGCCACAGTGATGGTGTGGGTTCCAGGATGGAACAAAATAAAGAGGCGAAAAACTCTTACTGCTCTCTCTTGCCTTTTGATTATATATATACATATACATTTATGCATTGTGAAAACAAAGGATTTTTTAATGCATGTATGATTGAAATGAAATGTGTGTATTTGCTTAAGTAAAATTGTGAATGCCGGAATAGTTAATTCCTTGCCCAGGAATGGACATGAAGGAGCTCATGTGCCTGTTGGGAAGGCATGAAAAATATGAAATCCTCATTGATGAGACTTGGATTGTCATGCCAAATGGGGAAATTAATTGACTAATTTCAATGTCTATATTATGCTTGGTCTGATAGAATTTCAATGGTGCATTTCACAGGTGAGAAAAGTGAAACCAGGTGGTGCACATTGATCATGGCAGTAGATCAAAAGTTGCTGGACTTAGCTGGAAGTATCCTTCAAATGATTGCCAAGACCCAAGAGAATCTTGGGGAGATGCTCAAGTTACAGAGAAGGCAGAGTGAAATGAACCACCAGATTTTGCAAGACTCTATTGGGTTGCAAAGGGAGGTGAAAATCCTTCTGGGAGAAATCGGCAAAGGAAAGGAAGGTGGATCAGCAGTGGGACAATTGTCCAAGTGACCCGATAAGAAACAGTCTAGGCATGAAGACTCAAAGGAAATTGAGCAAGTAAAGATGAAGCAGCCAGTGAGATGCTGGAGATGCGGAGGACATCGTTTACACTGGGACTGCCCAATGAGGGAACATGATGAAGGCAATAGCCGCAAAGTTCCTAGACTTCGGGATCAGCAGGAAAATTCCATGGAAGCCGAGGATCTTGGTCTTGAACGTTCAAAGTAAATGGTCGAACGTGGGACAGATCTGCAATTTTGAAATTTTGCTGTGCAATTGTATATGCATTGTATGTATGTAATGAAACACTGAGGATGGTGTTATTCCAAGGGGGAGGGGAATGTAATGTCCCAGTTTTGACCCTATTCACATGATGTATATAATGTAATCAATCGTGGTGAGGAGATCAAGGAAAAATCCCCACCGTTGATTTGGTTGTGTGTGCGTTTCGGCAATAGGGGTAGTTGCCGATGGTCTATCGTGCTATGTGGCACCTTATAATTTGACATCATGTAAATACGCACATCAATTAAAACTAAAACCACAACCATCTATGGCAATGCAATGTTGAATGAAAAGGGCATGGTTCCAAAGGATAAGGGGTGGGGGATGTCAAACCTTAGTTTATGGGGGAAAAACCCATGTGTTGCCACCTTGTTTGTTTTCCCACCTTTCTTGTCTTACCCAACCTCTCCAACCTCTTCAATGTCTTGAATTTGTTAGTTGGGGGCATTTATTGCATGAGGAAACGTGGGCATGGGAAGACGTGGGTTTTGGCAGGCTGCTGTCAGTTTGGACGGTACACATGCCCAATGGAGAACCTTCGTTTCTCTCACGCCGGTCTTCATTCTCCCATGGGTTTGTTCCTCCTCACGCAGAGCTGTGGTCTGCTCTTCCTCACACGGAGGGAAATTCTATTCATCCTCGTGCACAAGCAGGAAGTTGCTCATCCTCACGCAGAGGTTGGTTCTGTCTTCCTCACGCACTGGTCGGGGGTTCCCTCTTTGGTTTTGCTCATGCAGTGAGCTGGGAGAGTAGCCTCGCGGCATGAATTTCGGCTGTGTATGCGGCTTACTGTTGATTTCACCCACTTTTTGGGTTTCTATTGATTTCACCCACATTTTGGGTTGCTGTTGATTTCACCCGCGTTTTGGGTTGCTGTTGATTTCACCCGCGTTTTGGGTTGTTGTTGATTTCACCCACATTTTGGGTTGTTGTTATTCTTCCCATGATTTTCAGATGTGGTCGTGAGTCCGATTTCTTCTTCAATGGTGGACTACATGTGTGTTTCTTCCCTGTTTGCATGGGATGTGTCATTCTCCAGCGTTTGGGTTGAGGAGCTGTGTGCTGTGGGTTTGTGGACGTTATTGTTGGCTGTGGTGTCCCTGTTTTGTGGACTGTGTAGTGTTTCCATTATTCATTGTGAATTGGGCTGCTGACATACCCTAGTTTGGGTGTTGTTGCTGAGTTGTTTTGGCCATGTTAGGGCCAAGAACAACTCTGTGTTGTCTTGTGGACTTGAGCTGAGCTCACCTTTTGTCGAGATTGTCCCTGGTCATCTTCGCTTCTTCACAGGGCTGTGAAGGGTTGTTTTGCTGCTGGTATGCAGTGGTTGGTCTTCAGACCGTGCTGGCTTGGCCGATCTGTGGATGGCCTGATAAACCCAGCTATGTTGGTTTGGCTAATTGCGTCCCCTGGCTATGTGTAAGCCCGCATTGTCCCTTATCCTTGGAGGAATCATGCCCAGCTCGGGGGTGGAAGTGTTGCTGAGAGATTGATGAGCATGCTGGCCTATGGTTGGGTGGAACGTTGCAGCGATGTAGCTGGTGGCGGGGTGAATTCTTCATCAAAAGATAAGTACTACCACTGTTCCATCTCTGCAATTACATTGATGCCAAATGAATAAAGATGAACATGATGAATGCTGTAATGTATGTGTGTTGCTTCCGCTGTATGTTAAGGAATTAGGCATCTGTGTATGCTTGTATGTTTCATGCATCCTGTTATGTAGTATGTTTAAGAAATTTAATATCAGCGTTTATCCTGGTTATGTTCATGGGGATATTTTCCTGGTTGCATTGATGTTCGTCGCGTCCTCTTCGTCGATATGAGGGATGGGGACGTGACACGAGAATCATCAATTCTTTTCAGTAACTCCTAGTGCTTACCAGAGCCCATTATCAAAGCTAAAAATAGGGAGTTACAAATTTAGTGCAATTCCAGATCTCTTCACTCAACACTAATGCTAGGATGTACTTGTAGGATACACCTAGGGATACAATGGCCAAGGATCCAATGTTTCAGAGCTTATGCTTAAAATCAACATGGAAGGCCCCAAGGATTATGCCCAATACTTCCAAATTATCTTTTAATGTGTTCCAAAGGTTCACACTCAACACAAGTGTCTCAAAAATCATGTTCTTCAGAGCTTCTCACTCAAGACAAATATAAGTACTCATGTGTTCCACCACTTCTTGCTCAACACAAAGCATCAATTTATCCATGTGCTCCAGATTTCCTCGCTCAACACAAAACATCTCATCAAGCATGTGCTTCAGGGTCCACGACTAACACAAGCATACATATATATATCATATGCAATTGGCGTATTCCTAGTATATCAAACAAGTCATCATGTTCATATGTAGTGTGGCTTTCGACCTAGTATATCAAAATAAAACATAAAGGTAATATCATAATCAATGGGGCTCATGCCCATAAGTGTTAGGTCCAAAATTCAGGATATTACATCCCTCCCTACTTAGAACAACACTGTCCCTGGTGTTTTAGGGACTCATAATTAAATCATGAAACAAGGCAGGGAAAACCTTTTTCATGGTGTCTTCACTCCCCTAAGTAGCCTCATCAGCTTTGAAGTGCTTCCTTTGCACTTTCAACTAGACGACGGTGTGCTTCCTGAGTTGCACTACTCTCTTGTCCAATATATGAAGAGGTTCAATGGAAAACTCCCCTTTAGGTTCCACATGTAATAAGGACCAATCAACCACATGTTTAGTATCATAAAAATATTTCTTTAATAATGATGCATGGAAAACATTATGGACTCTTATCTGCACACGTAACGCTAGTTCATATGCCACTGGCCCTCTCTTGGCCAGTTTTTCAAAGGGTCCACAAAGCCTAGGTGCTAACTTATTGCACATTCCTAAGCTCAACAAGATCCATTTTTCTTTTAGTTTCAAGTAGACATGGTCACCTATTTGATAATATTTATCTTTTCTTTTCTTATCTATGTAACTTTTCTCACGGTCTTGTGCTTATTTAAGGTTCACCTAGTCCTTGGTAACCAATTGTTCCAAGTCTTTTAGTAAATCAAGCCCTAACATGAGCCAATCCACCAGGATATCCCAAGTAACAGGTGTTCTACACTTCCGTCCATAGAGCACCTCAAAGGGACTCATCTTGGTGGAAGTCTGTTAACCATTGTTATACGGAAACTCTATGAGATGCAGGTAGTATTCCCACTTAGTGGGTTTGTTCATGACAAACATCCTAAACATGTCCTTAACAATATAGTTTACCCTTTCTGTCTTCTCGTCTGTCTGGGGGTGATAAGCAGTACTAAAGTTCAACTGCATCTCTAATTCGGTGAATAAAGATCTCCAAAAGTTTCCGGTAAACTTTGAATCTCAATCTGAGATGATTGCCTCATTAGATGAAATTTCAACTAAAAATGGGCATTTTAACCCTCATTAAAATTCGATGTCATCATGTTTTAGCCAATGAAATTGCCTTAAATTTGAAATACCATGTAGGTCTTAAACAACTTTTTAATATAAATTTGGGGATAGGTATCATAAAAAAAGTACTTTTTTTTCTTCGTATTTTCGACATATCTCCATGTGTTTTTACTCAAATTTCGATCAAGAGAGCTCATTGTCTACAAAATTAAATTCCACATCTAACGAGTACCCACTCGGCATACTTTTGATGGGCCCTTCCACCCAAAAAACAAGAAATATATAAAAAAGCATGATGATGTCATCATCATGATTTTTCAGGTATTTCTTGTTTTTGGGGTAGCAGATTCCATCAAAAGTATACCGAGTGGGTACTTTTTGGATGTAGAATTTAACTCCACATCCAAAAATCTCTCTCGATCATAATTTGAGTAAAAACACAGGGATATATGTCGAAAATATGAACAAAAAAGTAGTTTTTTTCTTTTCTTCCTCCAAAATTAATAAATATTATTTTATTATTTTTCTTAGGAGGCCCATTTTGAGTTGAAATTTACTCTAATGTTGGTATCCCATGCAATATGAATATCTCCTTCAAGAAGATATCGAGAATGTGTACCTCCTTGTAGGTTGACTTCACTACAATGGAGTGTGCTACTTTTGACAATTTGTCAACTAATACAAAGTTAGAATCATTTTGTTTCTTACTTTTCGGTAGATCGGTGATAAAATCCATACTAATGAACACCCACTTCAATTTCAGAATGGGTAACAGCTACGACAATCCCAAAGGATGCTGATGCTCGGCTTTGACTAGTTAACATTCCTCACATTTCGCGATAAACATCGCAATGTCGGCGTTTAATATAGGCCATAAAAAGTGTCTCTTAACTGCGGATATCATCTTTTGACATCCCGGATGCCCCAAGTAGAGTGTTCGATGAAATTTCATGAGGATTCTAGACCCAATGTCCCCTCCTTTTGGAACGTACAATTTCTTCTTGGACCATAGCAATCTTGTTTCATCTACCTTGTACTCTTTTTGTTGTTGAAACAACCTATCCTCTTCGACTTTATTGAGGATTTCTACATAGAAAGGCTCAAATCTGTTGGCCATTCTAGTCCTCTTGTGAAAATATAATTCACTTTGACTTAAATTCACCTCATATATCATATGAGTTCGTCGATTCAAAGCATCAACAATCTTGTTCTCTTTTCCCTTATTGTGCTTTAGCTCGAAATGGTACACGCTAAGGAAAGCCAACCATCTAGGTTTCCTACCATTTAGATCTGGTTGCTTGAATAAATACTTCAAACTCATATTGTCTATCTTTAGAGGGAATTTCCTTCCCATGAGGCAGTTCCTCCACATCTTCAATGCGTGAATGATGGAAGCTAAATCAAGGTCATGTGTGGAGTAATTCTGCTCATGTTCTTTTAACTTTCGCGATTCGAAATAGATCACATAATCGTTCTGTAAGAGGACTCCTCTTAGCCCTTCCTTGCTTGTATCCATGCAAAAAATGAAATCTCCATTGGGATCCACAATTCGTAGTATCGGTGCCCTTGTCAAAAGCTGTTTAAGCTTTTCAAAAATTTCCTCGCACTTGGTAATCCATAGGAACTTATTTGGATTTTTATACAAAGCGGTCATGGGACAAGCTATTCTCAAGAAGTTCTCAATGAAATTCCAATAATATCTTCCTAATTCCAAAAAGGAACTAATGTTAGTGACACTAGTAGGGGTATGCCAGTCTTCTATGGCTCTAATACTTTTTGGGCCCACAACTATCCCTGTCTTGGAGATAATGTGACCCAAGTACTGTATCTGTGGTTTGTAAAAATCACAGTTAATAAAATTGGTGTGCAGCCGATGTTCTCATAACACTCGTACCACTATGTGGAGGTGTTCCTCATATTCCTCTTTACTCTTAGAGTAAACTAGGATGTTGTCTATAAAGAGCAAAACAAATTTATCCAGATATTTACTGAATATACTGTTCATCATACACATAAAGTTCGCGGGTGCATTGTTCAACCCGAATGACATTACTACAAACTCGTAGTGCTGATACCTTGTACGAAAGGCAGTTTTGTGAATATCCTGTAATCAAGAATAATGCACCTTCTGTGGACAAAAGTTGTTCCTCTGGTCTAAATGGTTTAGATCCAGAACAAATGAGTGAATAACTCGATTGAATACCTTCCCTAAACGTTATAGAATCCAGGAATATAAATCTGACAAAATACCTGTATACCTGTAAGACATATCAAACATATAAAGACATCAAAGCTACCAGAAAAAATATTTACACGCCCATATGAGTGACTAAGGAATCCAATAACATATATGTGAGATTTACACAACAAACATGTGGGAAGGAAATAAAATTTGCATCATTAAAAAATAAATGAAAGAGCTTACAACCATGTGCCTTAGTGTCGGGACACTCCTTCACAAGACTAACACCTTGTCCCTGATGGCTCCAACTTGCTCCACAATTGCTCTTTGATGGATTAGGCTAGGGTATCAATTCAGCATCATAACTCTACTATTCTTCTCCTCTCCTCAACTATGGACATGAGCTTGTATTTATAAGGATGAATGGATAGGGATAGTTGAGAGAATTGTGGGTGAGGTGGCTCTAAGATCCTACCAAGAGGGATCTCGAGCTCAACTAACCCATATTGATATGGATAAGGGAGAACACGAGGCTCAAGTTCTAGAAGCCTTGAGAAACTTCTTGTTTTCCCATTTTACCAAGGGTACCGCTTTTGTTCCCTTATGACAGAGCAGTTTACGTCAGATTCTCTTCAAAGACAAAGCACTTTCACAGTGGTGCCACTTCTCTATAATAAGACACAGGTGGTGCTAAGCAAGGTACCACTCATCAACCAAAGCGTAAGCGCGGTGATAGGTTTTTTCATGTAGAATTGATATCGAGAGCAAGTTTCCACTACAAGTTTTGGGATTAAGGGAAAACCTAGGGCTTAAGGATCTAATCACATGTTGGTGACAGGATTTGGGTATAACATATCCTCGTCACAAATCCATACCTAATGGTACCTAGATCATAGGTCGATCTTTGAAAATATATTGGATCCTCCTACTTGATCGAACAATTCATCGATCCTAGGCAATGGGTATTGGTTCTTGATAGTCATTTTCATTACTGATGGTAATCAATGCACATCCGCATCTTACCATCCTTCTTCTTTATAAAAATTGTTGGTGGTCCCCAAGGGGACACACTTGGTCGGATATATCCTTTTTTTATCAACTCTTGCAACTTCAATTCGAGTTCTACAAACTCTGGTGTACTCATGTGGTAAGGGGATTTTGAAGCCGAAACTGATCCATGTGTCAGTTCTATGGAAAAGTATAGGTCTCATTTCAAAGGTAATCCAGGGATTTCCTCAGGAAATGTGTCCTTGAATTCTACAAGAATGGGAAATCCCTCTATGTGTTGTTCTCTCTTAGCCTCTATGTCTCAGATATTTACTACAAACAAATTGTATCCTTTTCTAATGCACTTCTTTTCTTGTAAGGAATATATCTTCCTCACCAAAACTTTCTTTGGTATGCCTTGAATATTCACTTGATTCCCTTTCCTATATGTACACATAATTAACTTGTGTAAGCAATCGAGCATGACATGGTGATATTCCAACCTCTCCATCCCGATAATTATATCATATGATATTAATAGTAGGATATTCAAGTTTATTTTTGTAAGAAAACCATTCAGGTTTACCTCACAATATTTTACTATTTCTAAAACTTTTCATTTCGTACCTATGGCTAATTATACCAGCAAAGGTTTATCATGTTTTAATTTTCCTAATTTACATTCATCAACAATTTTAGGCAATACATAGCTCCAACAACTACCGGGGTCAATCAGTATTGAAATAGAAGTGTTCAAGATATTACGTTCTATCTCAACCATGGTAGCCTGATGGTTTGCCTGTCGGCCATCCAAGGCTGCAGAAATTTGTAGTGTTCCTACTAAGTCCTCTACCATTAGTTCTTCTTGTAAGTTCTGCAAGAACCCATTGGTCTTGTTCTTACAATATCAGGCATAATGAGGCCCATTGCACTTCCAACATTTTATCTGTAGCGGGGTAGCATTAGCTCCCATAGCTGCTACCAACTTGTTAACATTTGGAGCTTGTACATATGGTTTTGTACGTTATTTGTTGAAGTTCTTATTCGCTAGAAAGCCGTTGTTCTGTTTCTTGTATGCGGATGGGTTAAAACATAGTTTGCTGTTGTCAGAGAAGTTCTTAGACTTTTCTATTTTTATGTTCATGTTCTCTTTCCTTAGTTGTCCATTCTAGTAGAAGAGCCTAGCTTTTTCCAATGTGGTGTCCAAGGTTTTAGGCATGTTGAACTTAATCATTTCCTGAAATTTCGGTGGAAGACATCCTAAAAACTATTGGATCTTTACCTTTTTGTCCTAGATGTATGGTACATAATGTAAAATATCTATAAATTTGTTAATAAGAGAATCCATAGTCATGGATCCCATATGCAAATCCTGAAACTCTTTCACCTTTTTGTCAAAGACTCTTTTCAGCATATACTTTTCTTAAAATATCTCGTGGAATTTACTGCAACGTAATTCTCTTACCTTATCTTTCATGGTATGTTTCAAGTCTCTCCACCATCTTGTTGATTTTCCATTTAATTATAGATAGCCAGTCGAGCCTTCATTTCGCTAGAGTAGTTATGAACTCGGAAATATTTTCTCATACCCAATAGCCATTCTTCAACTTTATCCCCTGATTTGACCTCTCCTTCATAGGTTGGGGCTCTTATCTTTCTGAACTCCCCTTGGGTATTGTCATCACTTCTTTGTTTCTTCAATGCATGGAGAAAGAGAATCCTCACTGGAAGGACTGTGATATTCTCCTTCTAAAGGTTCAAGGGTATGTTCCTTTTCTCTTTCTTCTCTTGGGTTGTTGGCCCATTTATGATAAGGTTCCTTCTTGAACGTGTTTATTGAATGATTGGGTTTCCCCTGCACGCTTCCTCCCATCATATTTCATAGCAGTGCTTCATTGATTTCTTGATGTTCCTTTCTTTCATTCAGATTGTCATCTCTGAAACTTTGCAAGTTTGCTTGAAGACTTTGTATGGTTCTCATAATATCAGAATTCAGTTCCATCACCAGTTCAGATTCTTGGGTGGGGGTATTCAATTTCCCTTCCTGGTTGTTATCTTCTTCAGTGTTCATGATATGAACTGTTCTATAAAAATTCCTGAAAATTGCAAATTTTATTAACAGGAAAAATTTATGTTAGTTAACAAAAGTTAAAACATACTTTATTTTTCTTGCAACGAATGTATCATATGCCCATTAGGTTTCTTAGTGTTCAAATTGGGCTCTTAGTACCACTTGTAATGTCCCAAAAAATTGAAAAACAAAATATTAGGCTAGTCTAAACTACCTATGCTGGAAATCAATTGAACTTTATGGAAATGTGTCTTACTCTGATTGTACTATTGTTTTGTCATAAGTTGTTCTTACATCTTGTTTCGATATTTCTCAATGTGGTTATTACTATGTTACTTACATTGTTGTGATGTTGATTATTGTTTGTACTATGGTTAAGAATTGATGCGTAAGTTAGTTATCTGCTTACGTACTTCATTGTTTATTAACATGTGCTTACTGTTGTATACATGATTCTAACTTGACTTTGTTAATGGATAAAGGGGTGGATTTACGGGACTAGTTTCCCTTGTAACCATGAGAGGTAACAGTTTCTACTTAACACAACGGGCTTACTTAGTTCTGTCGAAATAATGCATTCTTGTCCTATTTATGTGTAGGTAAAATCAGTGACAGAAACTGGTTTATAAATATTAACAACAAGTACTGATCATTTGGTTGCTAGCGCTCGTATTTGCAGCGCTATCCTAGTGGCATTCACTAGCTGTTATTGTTATTATTTATGGACTTTATGCCAATGATGGGGTCATTACCACACCTACTACTTACGTGACACAGACTTATTTATTTATGTGACACTTGTTTGTCCTAGTGTAAATGTTTATGATTTGACTATGCCCTATCATAATCTTATTATATGGTTTTATTAGGGTTTTAATGTTAGTAACATAATTTACCATAAACCTTGGCTTAAACATTTCCATGGCATATTTCATATGCCATGGAATTAGGGATTAAAGGCTAGCTTAATTGATGCAGGTCTGGGTATATGTAATTCGCAATGGTTTAAACCTTTATGATAATCTGGGTGGCAAGTTTGTAATATAGTCCATAAACTAAAAGATTATGTGTCTAGTGTGCATTAATGGTGGCCAGGGTGGTGTTATCAATGCGCCTTTGGAGATGGAGCAGACAAGCTTAGGGCTTGGCCCAAGCGTTATTTTGGCATTTCTCCTATTTGATGCTTGCTCTCTACTCCTACTCGGCATGAAGGAAGGCTACTGTGATGGCTTAGCGAACAGGTATGTGGGTGTCCTAATTCACTAACATCGTTATTAATTTGGACATGGATATCATTCATGCTTCTCATAGTGTGGCTCTGATTTGTTACATGTTTGTAGGGGTGACGAATACATTCATGGGTCGTAGTTCATGGCAAGACTGTGGGAAACAACATATCCCTATGGTAAGTCCACTGTGCATGTAATTATATGTCCCCCCTTGGGTTATCGTGGTTGCGATTGAGTTGTTACTTGTCGTAGGTTGGATTTCTTGCCTTTGGTTGCTAATGGATGCATTTTTGGGTTGGGGGTTTGATTGTATCTTAAGATATCTGTATTTTGTAATTTTCGATAGGCTTGGGGTTTTGTTTATTGGGGTTTTTTATTGCCTTCGGGCCTGATCTTGAAATGTAATGGAATGTATTTAAATGGTGATTCTAGGAAGCGAAGAGAGCCTGGGTAAACTCTTGATAGGCTCTATGTATTTTGTAAAGAGTATATTGATTAGGTTATATGCAATGGGTGGCACCATTGCTTGCAATGGATGAAAGTAACGACCATGTAAACTTAATAATGGTTTTATAAAGAGTGTGTTTACATGTATATACTACATCGATTTCAATGGTTTTCTTTTTATCAAATATGTGGATTTCACATTCATTGTTTGTTTTGGTTGTATGGATGACTTGTCTGACAACGTTATGGATTTGGGACCCTGTCGTATGGAATTGGCGTTTCCCGCCCTCGTAGGTGTGAAAGATTGTTTATGGTTTACGAATTTGTTTATGTAAGAAGAAATGGGGTTAACCCTGCGACTAACACTCATCGTTGTGGGTAAATATTGACAGGGTTATAATAGTTTGGAACCATTTATTATTATAATGTGTTGGTTGTGTAAAAGGCCAAGTACCATAGATTATACCATATGAAATTTTATTTGGGTCTTTCAACTGTTGTCTAAAGAGTTTGTGTTTGTTTGCAGCTTGCGTATAGGAAATATAGCGTGTCTTTGTAAATTATTAAAAGACCCTACAGGATTCGATCCTGGGTCGTTTATCATGATGAGGGTTTATATTTCAATGGTTGGAAATTTGGGGCTTAAACGCCCACGGGAGTTGATCCTGTGACCTCTGTGTAATTAAGTTTGTTTTAATGAATACTATAAATGATATTTGGTTTTTAACTGATTAATTTAAATGGTATTATGTTTTTTTGTAAATGGTTCTGTAAACGATATGATGGATTTTTTTAATTAATTATGGTAGGTGGTATTATGTTGGATTTTATTTATGCAGAGACTTTTGTTTATGGCCCGTTATTTATATTATGGCTTATTTAAGGGTTTGATTGGTTGTTTATGCAATGGGTTATTTATGTGTATAATTTGTATCTTGTATTAAGATATCGTGGACCATTAAATGGTCTTGATACTTGGACTATTGATTGGATTTATGAAAATATTTGATTAATGTAGAATGTTTAATTGTTTATTCAACTTCTTCGTAGGTTTACAATGATGTAGACCCTCTGAGGTCTTCGCTGGTTTTTATCTTAGCTTTTATAATTTGGTTTTATGATTATTAGTAGATGAGTTTATAGTCCTGCTAAATTAGAACTACATCTCTGTTTTATACCTGATAATATATATATATATTTGTTTGGTTCTATTTATTATATTTAATTAATGGTACTTTATATATTTAGGTTTTAGTTGAAGGTTAGGTCTGAACTAGTCCTTTACTCTCAAACATGGCTCTGTCAACAATATCAAATCTGTTAGTAGAGTACATAGGTAAATGAACAGTTAGGTACTTATTATAAATAATTCCTAGGTGGTAGGAAAACAAGGTTTAAGCTATAAAAGACAAACACAAGTAAAATAGCAAGAACAAAAACCTTGATAAGTTATAGAACAAGAATTAAATTTCATCTTAGGGTTTATAATAAAAATGTAAACCATAAAAGAATTTGACAGGAAGACAAAGGAATATAGGGTTAGAAAATATAATATACATACTTTCATAATCTGTCCAGCATTTATCCTATAAAATGAAATAGGCAGTCATGAACCTCATACCTGAAAATTGAAGCTCTTCTAATGGCTGAAACATTTACACTCAATTATCCAACATTAACAATTCATAGGAATATCTGACCTTTGTATAAATGACTGAACCAGTTGGGAACTACCATGTTCAACCGAACCATGACCATGAACTATTTCGATTTTCAATCTAGATCCCCCCAAGCTAGTTTCCAACATGAAAGTAGCTTAGAGCTTGTAAGGTAAGGCTTCCCTACCTAGTATATCAGGTCTCGATCAGTTCTCCTTTTTCCTCTTAGGAAAATGTTCTGAGTGAACTATCTTGAGAATAATGAGGTGGAATCATGACTCCCAAAGATGGAAGAGATCCCCAAGCCTCTATTTGGCTTGGGACTTTATAGACAGAATTTTCAGTCAAAGGGGTAGTTAAATCAAGAATCACTTCATTTCTTGATTTAATCCTTTTTATTTAATTTGGTACTTTTAATATTTTAACTTAGGAAATTTTAACTAGATCCTAATTGGAATTTTATAGGTATTATACTATTTAATTTATATCTTAGTGATAATAGTAATAGATGGAACTTTTCCTTCTTTCTTTACATTATTAATATTATTACTATATGTACTCTTTATACATACTCTGTATAAAAAATGTAATAATATATTATTTGGTAACATTTGTCTTAGGGTATCACATATTGTGATCCCTAGACATATGGCACTTTCTTCATTAAGGTCATCAGGTAGATGGTTAGGTATACTAGGCTAGGAAACTCTATACATTTTTGCATGTTGGATTCCCTCGTATAACATCATAGTTCTTTAGTACTTGATGAAAATACAGAAATTCAAAATTTCATTTAATCACTTATAAACAAGTGAGATGAGATCAATGTTTTTATCGAGTCATTTTCACTCGGGAATCATTAATTCTTTTCAATAACTCCTATCACTTACCAGATCCCATACTCAACGCTAAAAACTGGGAGTTACAAACTTCGTGCAATTCCAGAGCTCTTCGCTCAACACTAATGCTAGGATGTACTTGTAGGATACACCTAGGGATACAAAGCCCAAGGATTCGATGTTTGAGATCTTATGCTCAACATCAACATGGAAGGCTCCAGGGATTATGCCCAACACTTCCAATCTATCTTTTCATGTGTTCCAGAGCTTCATGTTCAACACAAGTGTCTCAAAACTCATGTGCTTCAGAACTTCTCACTCAGCACAAATATAAGTACTCATGTGTTCCAGGGATTATTTATCAACATAAAACATCAATTTACCCATGTCCTCTAGAGCTCCTCACTCAACACAAAACATTTCATCAATCATGTGCTTCAGGGTCCACGCCCAACACAAGCAGACATATATATATATATATATATATATATATATATATATATATATATATATATATCGTATGCAATTGGTGTATGCCCAATATATCAAACAAATCATCATGTTCATATGCAGTGTGGTCTTCGACCGAGTATATCAAAATTAAACATCAAGGTAACATCATAATCAATGGGGCTCATGCCCATAAGTGTTAGGTCCAAAATTCAGGATATTACAAATTCTCAATAGAAATTGTAATCCAATCCATTGACCTATTGTTTCATTTTAATTTGTTTGTATGATGCAATATCATATAGACCACCATTTTTTGGGTAAGGGTGTCTATAATGGCATCTAGGCACTCTACAAGTGAGTGGTGGAGATGGTACCTACCCCTCCACATTCCCCCAATCTCTCTAATCCATGCAATCATTACTTAGTTTCTATGCATTCAGATCCATACTTGCCACTACAATAAAAAGTTAAAAAAACATTGGAAACATATACATGGTCTAATGACATCTCTTAAAAATGAAAGATGTAAAACTACTGTAACAAATGATGTCATGAGTATTTACAATTTTAAAGTTTTAATTCAACAACTACCACAGAGAATAAACATAAAATATTGTCATGATAAATTTATGTTAGATGTGTATTAAATTTATCCATGTTAGACCAAGCATGAGATAATGGAATGATTGCATGCTTTTTGTGCCAAAGAAAAAAAAATAGGTCATGAATGGATATTTGCACACTAAGATGAATCATGTTAACTAAATATTTGGCCCAAGAGAAACATAAGGGTATAAGTCTATCGATTAGTGCATAGAAGAAGTATCATATGGTAAAGAAATTCTTGTAGGTGGAAATGAAAATGGTATTTCTTTGAAGTACCCATCTTTAAGGGGTATGGGAAATGAGGTTTTCTTAGGATAGTCAGGTGGCTCTTCCAAATGGAATCAATAAATCAATATTGTAATAACAAATTAATTCTATGGTTTGGCACATTAAGGAAGTTTATAATTCTCACTTAATGAATGGTTAAAGAATTTAATCTATGTATTTTCACATTGATGCACACAATTATAAAGTAACTTTGTCATGAACTCAACCATACATAACAAGACATGCACACTTGATTAAAATAATAGTTAAATAGTAGGACAAAGGATTGAATTAGGGGTTTGGGGCCTTAAGCAATAGAATCCTCTCCTAAGGGTTGGAATTTGAGACACCCATGTTTAATGGAAATTAACCATGAAAATTAGACTTCACAATGATGATCAACACCCCTTGTTATTAAAATGAGGATCAATCACTCATAAAATGCACACTAACAATTTGCATGTCACTGAGAATAGGGAGAAGGTTACATTTGATCAACCCTCATAAAGTGTGATGACCAAGGAGATATCATACAAACACGAAAGCATTGGAATACATAAGGAATGATTGGAATACAAGTGTGATATTATTTTCATGTAAATATATCATAATGGGTATCTGGATATATTCCATTCTCTAAAGTTGAAATGCATGGTTTAAAAACATATGATTTTCTATGGACTCATGGGCCATTTGTTGTACCCAAAAGAGGCACATAATATTTAAATAGGTATCTTTAGCCTATGAGTGCCATATGATTTCTATTTTGAGCTAAATCACACCAAATATTTTTAGCAATTTCCATGACATCGTCCATGGAAAAAATATAAAGTCTTATATAAAGACATTCACGTTTTGGGATCATGGGCCATGTGTAGTCCCTCGAGCAATCAGACATGCCCTAATAGAGAAATCACGTCCTACAAGTTTGATATGGTAGCCAATTATAGGTTTGGTTCTAGAGGAATGGTTCTTAGTGATGGGGGAAAATTGAGATCACAATCCATGGAAACCACCCATGCCTTAAATAAAGCATATTCAATGTACAAGTTCAGTATGGAGGTGCTTCCAAGTTTTGGTGCACTAGGGATAATTCAAATGGTAGATGCGATGGAACAGGGACAAAATATAGGGTATTATAGTCTATGTAGTTTATCCTTGGGAATCACACTTAATGCGTTTGTCCAAACCCACCATATAATATTTGAAAAGGGAATCTTTGGCTTGTGAGCAAGATATATTGTGTAGTTGTTGGATTGAAATATTCACACTCATCTTGAACCATTTCTTGTAAATTATCAAATTTTTAATTTATAAATGTATTATTTATTATGGATGATGATATAATTGTAGTGATCATCATCTCAGGAAATTTTAGTTCTAAAATGGGCATTATAAGAAAACGTGCCATCATATAAGAAAAACATCCAACCATAATTTCTTGATGAGTTCGAATTCAAGAACCAATAGAATTTTAATAAAATGAGTGAACCATAATGGTTGACTTGACACATTTGTCTTAAAAAAGTACTTTTTTGTTTGTATTTTCAAAATATCTCCTCGTGTTTTTATTCAAATTTCAAGCAGGAGAACTCATTGGATGTGGATCTAAACTTTGCGTCCAATGAGTGCATTGAACGATTCCTCCTGCTCTAAATTTGAGTAAAAACATGAGGATATATGTTGAAAATATGAACAAAAAGACTAGTTTTTTTCTTTCTTTTTCCAAATTAATATATATTATTTTATTATTTTAACTATTATTTTATTATTTTCCTTAGGAGGCCCATTTTAGGCCTCAAATTTGCTCTAATATGATAATGGTTATATTTGGCATTCAAAGAGGGATTCAAATAAACCTAATATGTCAAGTCGAAAAAATTATAATTTTTTTGAAAAATTAAAATACGTTAAAGATTTCATAAATTAATTGGAGAATTGGTAAATTGGTTGGAGAATTACGACTTGGATCTGAAGTTGGTTGTTGAATCTTTTCCAAGAGCGTGATCTTGATCGTGGTCTTCCTCTATTGATTGCTGGTACTATCCAAATCATGGTTTGGGAGAAATGTATGCTCAATGGTTCGTTTTGGGCATTTATACCATGTGTTATAAATGATACACACATTTTTGGGTTTGCATTATGCACACACTTTTTTGTTTACAAATCATGTGCGTTTCCTTTACCCATCCTATGAGTCAATTGTCTTATCAATATCGGACTCCTCCATTGCTATTTCCAAGGAACATTTATGGGTTGTGCTTTTGCAAAGCTGAAGCATGTTTTGTGAAACTTTAATTGCACCAAAAGAGTCCCTCAACATAGTGCAAGCATCCGCAACCTTTCAAGAAATATAACTTTCTTGCAAAACATATCGAATGATAATATTCATATCTTTTTAAAATAAGACCAAAGTTTTTTCAATATTTATATGTTGAAAAAAGTTATTAGAATGATAATATTAGCATCTATTTAATCTAAGACCAAAGGTCCTTTCAATATTTATTTGTTGAAAAAATTTAATAGGAATGCCTAGCATTAAGAGTTTAAAAATTGTTTAACAAAAGGACCAAACCTTTCACAATACGTGGAGGAAAAATATAGAGAAAGAAAGGGCTTGACGTGAAACTATATACCAACTCATTACATTATCATATAATAGAACTTACAAGAGTTATTGTTATGTCACCGCAGGTGATATATATGAATCGGTCATGAGTATTAATTCATTTAGATATGGTTAAATTTTTCCAATCTTTTAAAGTTTGTAATAGTTTTTATTATATGTAATAGAATTTAGACTAAGGTTTGATAATATTTAAAACATTTAATTATTATTATTATTATTTATTGTCTATTTTTTTAGATTACTATTGGTTTGGAGAGATGATGTTGATCTAGGTTCCAGTGCCCCAAGACTCGACGGCAAGGATGATATCAGCAATTCTGTAATTATCCCCAATCTTTTTTGTTTTTGGCTCCTTGTAAACAACACCTTCTTTATTATAAATCTGTCATCCATGATTCAAATAACATGAACGAGGGATGACAATTAATATTCTAGGTTTCCACAATGGACATCTATTTTAAGAAATTTCAATTCAACACGCCACTATGCATAGAAGGTGATGTGTTAAAAGTTCTTTTCATTGTCAAATTGTGCAATTAAAGACCTTCCTAAAGGTTCTATGTTCTGAAATCGTAGAGAGATGAAACTGAAGTAGATTATGTGGCTCAGGAAAAATACAGAAGCGAGTACACAATTGGTGTAATCTGGTCTCACATCAGTTAGATTTAGGGTTTAGGCAAGCTGTTCTGGTCGATGTACATCGATGGAAAACCTAACAGAAACAACTCTCTCTCCGGGAGGCTTTATGCATTGCGATGAAAATTGCTAGATATTTTAATAACCCTGATAAAATTCGAACTATCATAACCCAAAGCTGGGGAACGAAACTTGGAAAAGAACTTAGATGTATTGTAAAGATGACATTTATATATTGAAAATAAGGGGAACCAAACATGGAAAAGAACTTAGATATATTGTAAAAAAGAGATTTATGTATTGAAAATAAGTATAATAAATCTATAGGGTATAGTTGAAAACTCTAATATATGTACTAATAAAGAAAAAGATTATATAAAGAATAATCAGCCATTGAGTTTGTTTGTGTTCTGAAGATCAGTTGCAATTATTCCTATTATGAACTAGCAATTATGCCTTTTGTGCCGCAGACTGCTGTGTCCTTCACAATATGGCATATGCCGAGACCCAAACCAAGTTGCAATTGTTGCAGGTAGATGCTATCCAAAATTAACTCGATTATTAAGGTTCAGATCAACCATGGTTCAGATCACAGGCTGTGATGACAATTAAGGTTACCAAGCTTAACGTTTGCATGTTTCTGTCATTATGGGCAGGTTAGTTTTTCGTTCCCTTTCCCAATTTTTTTTCTGTTCTTTTAAATATTTTCTATTAAATTTGCCCCGGTGTTGTGTCTTAACATTTGTCTGTGTTGCAAAGAAGGCTGAAACTATTTGTGGCCATGTAAAATCTGAGGGATTTTCATTTTGGCTATTTTATTTTTTATATATGATGAATCTGTTGAAAATACTGGGTATAGACTGGTGTTTAAGGTCTTTGGGATCTGAGGAATTTGGTAAATATAAAATCCTAAAGCTGGTTTAATGGAGTTCGTTGTGTCATTTTGTTTTTTAGGTTAAGCTGAAATCATTGTATATAAAATTTCTTTTTTGTGCTGATATAAAGAATTTGTATGGGTGATATAGGCATTAAGCCCTCTGGGATAGTGACGAGGGAATTTAGAAGGTCGTATTTGAAGCTCGGTTTTTTTCACAATGACTCGTATCCTCTCTTCTAGTATATATAAGCTATTTGGCTTTAACTATTAGTGTAATATAATAGTTGTAGGATACAGGGCTCTTTTCTTGAACTAATTGCTGAGAATGGTGAAGCATTTTTTTCACTTATCTCTGGTGTAGATTGAGGCCATTTTGATCTATTGGACCACATTAGAATGTGTTTAACAATGATGTTCATCAAGATTTCTTTGTATTATTTTGGTACCGCATAGATTGCCTACCTTGAATGTTGATATATATAGAAACAAAACCTTTGTTCACTAAATAATGAATATTACTGTATTTTGCAGCATTCTTGGTACAGACATTATTTACTGTATTTTGTAGCATTCTTGGTACTGGAGTGAGAAATTACTAAGATATAGTGCTACTCAATAAGGCTTACTTTCTCTTGCCAAAAGGCACTTGTTATAGAATTTCAATGAAAGTTGCACACCTCAGAAGTGGTCGAGTTTATCTATCACAAATTACTGCATTAGGCGCTAGTCTGCCACGAGAAGTAAGTAATTTGCATATCCTAATATCCTTGTGTGTCTGCAAGACTTGGTTCTCATGATGTGTGATTACAGCCTCAAAAGCATTTTCATCATGGGAGGCGGCAAAGGCTCCACAGGGGAGGCAACAAAGGCTCCACAGCATGGATATATTATAGCACCAGAACGTCAAGAAAATGGTGATGCCTGATATCGATAAGAATGATATTGCCCATATCCATTAATTTATGGTTTTATTTCTTTTACTTTGATTTTTTTTATGGGTTTATGCACGGATTTCCATCTGCCATCATTGAAATCCCATCATTCGGCCTAGAGGCTGCCTACTGTAGTGATTCTCAAACTTTGGATTTGGTGGAACTATCCACTAAAACCAACAATGAGCCCATATGTGTTGAATCCATTCACATAAAATACTGAGCCACTAAGCATCAACTGATTGGCTTTCTTCTCCACCATATTCCAGTCCTCCTCATCTCTTTCATGCAACTTCAAACAAGAATTAATATCATCATGTGACCTATCAGCTTATGTATCCTTCCTGTCAATTAATGCTTTACTTATGCACAGGTTCATGAAAATCACGAGAGCTACATGAAGATAGTAATAGCAGAGAGGGAACCCTATCTTCTTCTTATTAATATCCATCTTCTTGTTTGATCTTTGATGGCCTTCCTCCAGCAACGCTATGGGGTTATCATCTCCCAACGCTATTTGTAGAAAGAGGCAAGGAGTATTAAGTAACAATGATATAAATATAGGAAGGATTAACTATCTCCATTAATTTATGGTTTTATGGCTTTTATTTGAATTTTTCTGGACTTCAATAAAACTTTGCTTCAAGGATGTTGTTTAATTTTTCAAATAATTTTAGTCTGTAACTGTCAACCACCTGTGAACAGCTAGTTATATCAAAAGGATTCTCATTTGTTTGTATAGACCGTTATAGAATGCTATAATCTAGGATTCTGTAATGCTAGTAGATTATAAGCATTTTCTCTGGTTGAAAAATCCTTAGTCCTTTTGTATGGAAAGTTTACCATTTAAAATTATTTTAGCCCTGGAGTCTTGAACTTTTACATATTATGCTGTAAAAATAAAATTTAGGGAAACCATTTGAAACTCCTAAAATTTATTTATGGGAACAAATGTTGAGTAAAACTAAAATAAACATTTATTTATGGGTAAAAATGTTGAGCAAAACTCAACTAAATAACAAATTACAAGATTTAAAAAAAAAACTAAAATACAAAAATATTACCACATAACAACATATATTAAATTTAAGCTTGTATTAAATTGAGTCAAAAATCTGGATAACATAAATCTGCATGTCTTGGAGAACCATTTGAGACATCCATCCCAATAATAATTGTTGATTTTGTAGATATCTTAAGTATCCTATGAGCGAGCAAGGGGCGAGGGTCCTCTTTAACAACATCAAACCAATCAGTGTCGTGGTGTTGTCCTGCTTGTCATAGTGCAATGTGGTGAAATGCCAATTTTAATTAAGACAAATTAAATTTGTGTGCTTCAATGAGAATAATGATGCATTTCCACAAAATAAAAACCAGATTTTGCTAATCTCAACGAGAAATTGAAAATATGAAAAATGGCCATAAAAAATTGAGAATTGTTCCTCACTCAAGTATAACATCACAATAAAATAGCTCAAATTATTATTGAAACTAATTCTTGATAGTCTTTTTTTTACTGCGTCACATGATACATCAATTAACAAGATAAAGAATAAGTTGATAATAATAAGGCATGCTTTTAGCAGTAGTACTGAAGTTTTAGGAGTCTCACAGATAATTGCAGAACCTAGCCATAGGAGGTTTGAATTTCATAGACAGTTATATTCATTTAGTTTAAAGTTCTTAAAAATATCAATTTAGAGGAGTGGTTGAAGTGCAATCTTCACTCATCTGCCAATAGTTTCAAAGAAAGAAATTTTATTAGAATTCAACATAGGTACTACTGAATCTTGTTGATTTTGAATAATTTTCTTTACATTTAAAATCAAATCAACAGAAATGAGTTCAACTTTGGGAAAAAAATTAATAATAAATATCTAAAAGCTTAGGGAGAATGTTTACATAAAACAAAAATGCTAGCTTACTAAGAAAAGACTAAGAAAATCCCAAGACAAAGAAATAGAGCCAACTAAGATACAAAAATAGACAAGCCCCAGCAATTGGAGCGACCAGACCTTTCAAAAGAGCATCAAGAAAAAGGAAGCCAATGGCCAACCTTCAACCTTCAATCAGAAGGAGATGAAGCTTGCAAACAAAACTGAAGCACTAAGAGATCAGCAGACGATTTAAGTAAGCTACTTTGCTATGTAAGCTGGTTTACATTGATGATTAATAAAGAATTTGATAATAAATACAACATATTTTGAAATATAAATTGATGGATGAACTACTGATATCTCTTTGGATGAACTGTGAGAAATTCTTAATTCAACTACTGATATCCCTTTCGATGGACTGTGACCGGCTATACCCAACTTTCTTGCGTATTAACTATATTTCATAGAAATTGATCAAATCAAATGAAACGTGTGATTTAATAGATGTGGGTCCAGGCTCACATTGCTTCACCGACATGTGGGATGGGTTATAAAACTTTGCGGTTTGTCCTGTTTTAACTGAAACTTTGTAGTCACAGAGCTTCAAAATTATATAAAGGAAAACGTGTAGGCATCTTACAAAGACTGAAAAGATCGAAGGTAGATTAAAGAAAAGAATCATTGGGGATTTTCTCATATCAAACGCCCGCTTACAAATCACACTGAAGAGATCGAAAGGTAGATTAAAGAAAAGAATCAAAGGGGATCTGCTCATATCAAAAGCCCTATTACAAATGACGCCGAAGAGATTGGAGGTAGATTAAAACAAAGAATCAAACGAAATCTTCTCATATCAAATGCCATCTTGCAAATGACACTGAAGAGATCGATGGCAGATTAAAGCAAAGAATCAAAGGGTATCTGCTCATATCAAATGACACTGAAGAGATCGAAGGCAGATTAAAGCAAAGAAACAAAGGGGATCTGCTCATATCAAAAGTTTGATATGAGAATCTTAAGGTCGAATTATCAATTACAATTCATATCAACCAAAGTTCCATCATACAAATGGACTATTGTGCATTAACTGTGATGTGATTTGGACCACGTGATATTGATGAGGTAGCTTAGGTAGTAGTAAGCTTACCAGATATAGTGGAGTAAACTTTTATTTTTAACATTTCGTTTTAAGTCAAAATATAAAAAAATATTTTAAAATCATTTTAAAAATAGATGAAGTAAAGTAGTAGTAAGCTGACAAGATGGTGGGGAAACTTAATATTTTTAACTTTTTGTTTTAAACCAAAACAATAAAAAGTATTTTAAAACCATTTTAAAAATAATTTTAAAAAATATATATTTTTTATATTTTGTTTTAGGTGAAATAAAAAAGAAAACTTGTTGTGGGGTAAACCAAGTTAAAGACTTTAAATAACCAGAAAAATAATAATTTGTAAACAGAAAAGAAGATGAATTAGCAAGGTTGGTGTAACATTAACGACATGCTAAAAGTATCTCAGGATAATCACAAGGCCTCATGAGGATGAAAGATTTGACATAAAGAGAACTAACCTGGAATTGCTTTAACAACAAAAAGACTCATTTAACGAACAATATCTCACATGCAAAACACTTGGCATTTTATTATGTTAAATCCATACAACCTATTTTAGATTAATTTATTTTATAAAGAGAAATAATAATGATTGGAAATCTCAAAAAGATCTTAATTTTATAAAGAAATATAATAAAGATTGTAGCTTTATAAAGAAAGATAATAACGATTGTAAATCTCAAGAAGATCTTATGTTTAATGTAACCAAATGCAATACCCTTAAATTCCAGTGACTTGGGTCCTTTTTTTGTGTCAAATAAATGAGCGAAAAAATGGGAGCATACTTTGATGTATGCAGACCATAATGGGTCCAATTTACTTCTTAAACTTAATCGCTATGCTTTGGGCACAGGATAACTCCCCTAACATATAGGTGCAAGAGCTGCAATACTTCACAATCCTTCAAAAATGTATTTTCTCCCTATTTTGTGATCCTCACCATAGAGAATGACTTCACAGATGAAGAGGGGAGATGAGATAAAAAAATTGGAAAAAATCAGAAAATTGAAAAAGAAAGTTGCATTTCTAAGGAATTGGAGTTTTGTTCCGGGGGAAGAACCATCGTCATACATTGGAAATAGTGTGATCTTCTCATGCACTTTTGACAGATCACTGGTTATGGCTCACGGTTTGATTCTGGTGAATTTTATATTAGCTTTTGTTGTCATCCCAATGCTGGTTTGTTATACTTTGGTTTAGTTATTAGATGATAGTGGTGATTGCATGTTGACCTTATTTCTATAAATTTTGTGCATGCTATGTGATGATGTAATTTATTCTTTATTTTCCATAATTATAGGTTATAATATCTTAACGAAATTGTACAAGTGGCTTGACCCCACAACATTTCGCACTACCATCAAAAAAATATATAGTCTCATTTCGCACTACCAACCAAAAAATATATCGTCTTTGTTTTTATTATGGTTTAGGAATATTTACCTAGAATTCGAAAAAATTACAAATAATGTTTAATATATTGAAAAGCCACTCAAATATTTTTTACATGTCTATTTGCAAGGTGTACCCTTCATTAATTTTAGTTTTTTGTTATAATTATACTTAATACATATATAAAGAGTTCATTAATAATATGTTTAAATATATTTTTATGGAAACAAAGTTATGAAAATACTTTATATTTATATTTTTAGATGGAAATATGTCACTACTATACATTTATATAAAAACAACCTCATTTATTTAAAATCCAAAATCAAGGTAGGTTTAGATTACATAATCCATAAGAGTGGCATGTTAAAACTTTTGTAGATGGTTAAATAAACTAGTTGTTTTTTCTTATAGCATTGGTGTTATAGCAATAGCTACTAACAACTACGGTGACATTGCCACTTCGTGGCTCTTGTTTAAATTTCAATCGAAGAGATGTCAATATTCAAGCTTCCGGTGAGGTCTAGGTTACCACCCTTTCCTTCTATTCGAAGTGGTGTGTTGATAATGGGGGAATGAGGCAAAACCCTATGAAATAAATTACAAATATAATCCCAAGGATATGAAAAATAAAAAATGAAACTCCTTACCAAAATTCGTAAGCTATGAAGTGAAAGAGGGGAGAATATGAATATTATTATTGGCACCCAATTCCGGTAACTAAATCAAACCACAAGCATACAAATTGAGCAACGAGATTCTACATATCCAAATGATTAAGCGAAAAAAGTTATAACCCTAAATTTTGGTTATCGTTCCTAGGAACTCCCATTAACCCTATCTAGTCAAAAGCTTGGTTGTGTGAAAGAGACAACAAGGACCCCTTTACATAGGGTGGATCAATATTGAATAGAGTGATAATTTTCAAAACAACAAGTAAGCAAAATGTGGTTACTTACTAGTAATATAAAGGCTTCGTAAAGCTATTGAATCTACAAATATAAATCCTAGTTGTATTCTATTAAACCCTTTGAAATGTCACGACATAGGAGCCAATATTTTACAAAGCAGTATACAAGGTTAATCACAGAAATCCAAAGAGAGGGATTGTAACATACTCAATTTCCTTCCTACTAATTCAAGAAATGGGGTAATTCTTTTATCATTCTAACAACTAATTCAGGAAATGGGGTGATTTTTTTATCATTCTCACCATTAATTCAAGAAATAGGGTAATTTTTTTTTATCATTGTCATATCCCAAATTTTGGACCTAATACTTATGGGCATGAACCCCATTGATTATGATGTTACTTTGATGTTTATTTTGATATACTTGGTCAAAGACCCCACTGCATATGAACATGATTATTTGTTTGATATATTGGGCATAAGACAAATGCATATATATATGTATTTTCTTGTGTTGGGCGTGGACCCTAAAGCACATGATTGATGAGATGTTTTGTGTTGAGAAAAAAGCTATGGAGCACATGAGTACTTATATTTGTGTTGAGCGCTGGAGCACATGAGTTTTAAGACATTTGTGTTGAGCATGAAGCTCTCGAGCACATGAAAAAAAAAGATAAATTGGAAGTGTTAGGCATAAGCCTTGGAGCCTTCCATGTTGATGTTGAGCTTAATCTTGGGAACATCAGATCCTTGGCCATTGTATCCCTAGGTGTATCCTACAAGTACATCCTAGCATTAGTGTTGAGCGAGGAGCACTGGAATTGAACTAAGTTTGTAACTCTTTGTTTTTAGTGTTGAGTATGGGCTCTCAATAAGTGCTAGGAGTTACCGAAAATAATTAATTATATCGAGTGAAAACGACTCAAGTAAACTATTGATCTCATCTAATTTATATATAAGTGATTAAATGAAATTTTGAATTTCTGTATCTGATCAAGTACTGAAAAACTACTATGTTATACAAGGGAATCCAACATGCACGGATGTTTAGAGTTTTCTAGCCTAGTAGACTTAACCACTTTTCTCACAGCCTTAATGAAGAAAGTGTCATAATTTTAAGGATCGTGATATATGATACCTAAAGACAAATGTTAACAAATAATATATGTATTATTATATATTTTATATATGGTATGTGAAAAATAGTAAGCATAGCAATAATATTAATAATGTAAGTAAGAAGGAAAGGATCCATCTATTATTATTATTACTAAAAGGTAACTAAATATTATAATACCTACAAAAGCCCAAATATAAACTAGTTAAAAGTTCCTAAGTTAAAAACTAGAAGTGCCTAAATGAAATAAAAGGGTTAAATCAAGAAATCAAATGATTCTTGATTTAAGTGCCCTTGTCACTGAAAAGTATGTCTATAAAGTCCCAAGCAAAAGAGAGGCTTGGGGTTCTCTTCGATTCTTTAGGAATAATTATTCTAGCTAATTATTCTGAAGAGAGTTCATGGAAAACATTTTCCTAAGAGGAAAAATGAGAACTAATTCAGACATGATATCCTAGTTAGGAAAGCCTTACATTAGGAGCTCTAAGCTACTTGCATGTTGGAACGAGCTCGTGAGGATCCAAACTAAAACAACGAACGGTTCTCGGTCATGGTTCGATGGAACATGGTAGTCCCCAAGTGATTCGGTTATCTATATTGAGGTCATATCTGCCTATGAAATTTTAATACTGGGTAATTGAGTGTGCAAGTTTTCAGCCATTAGAATAAGCTTCACATTCCAGGTATGAGGTTCTTGATTTTCTATTCCATTATGTAGATTATTTCCTGTTAGAGTATGTAGGGGATTATGTTATAATTCTAACCCTATGTTTGTATTTATTTCTTGTTAAAACATTTAGGGTTTGCATTTGTTAAGAATTATTTAGGGCTTATTTCTTCTATACTTAGTTCTGCATTTATTTCATAGCTTAAACTTTGTTTTTCTTAAAACCTAGAAATTATTCTAAACAAAACTAGTCATAAAACATGTTAAGTTTAAAGTATAAGTTAAACAGAACCATAATCAAACCAAAGTAATAAAGTTAAAACTAAAACCATCAAAGACCTCTCACGGTCTGTATATAATTTTATAAAGAACCAAGTTATAAACAAATATCATCCCTCATTAACCAAAGAAATCCATAAATCAAATGTAGACAAGGTATCGAGACCACCTAGTGGCCTGAAGTTATATTATAATTAAACAACGAGTCTCATACATCCATCTCATTCATAAATAGTCAAACCAAAAAATATAAATTTACCAAATCATAAAACCCACTAATTGTTTTACACAATACAATCAGATACATCGTTATACACAAAGCTAACTAAAACATGGCATAAATAACCCACGGATCACAGGATTGATTCCTGTAGGAAGAAATGCCTGCCAGACCCACACAGTAATAATATTTTTCAATCATTGCGACCTAGGATCAAATACTGTGGATTCTAGTTTTTTACAAATCACCTTATTGAATCTTATAGGATTTATTGTTATCTTACTAAAAATTGTAGAATTTTAAACTATCTAAACATACAACGCTTCTATAAATTCAGAGGCTATAAAGCAAATTCATCTAATCTCTACACAGAGGTCAAAGCCCCAGGTAATTTTTTTTTATAATTGTAATATCCTGAATTTTGGACCTAATACTTATGGGCATGAGCCCCATTGATTATGATGTTACCTTGATGTTTTATTTTGATATACTGGGTCAAAGACCCCACTGCATATGAACATGATGATTTGATTTGTATATTGGGTGTAAGCCAATTGTTGATGATATATATCTACATATATGTTGGTTGTGTTAGGCGTGGACCCTAAAGCACATGATTAATGAAATGTTTTGTGTTGAGGAAAAAGTTCTAGAGCACATGAGTACTTATATTTGTGTTGAGTGCTGGAGCACATGATTTTTGAGACATTTGTGTTGAGCATGAAGCTCTCAAGCACATGAAAAAAAAAAGATAAATTGGAAGTGTTAGGCATAATCCTTGGAGCCTTCCATGTTGATGTTGAACTTAAGCTCGAGAACATCCGATCCTTGGCCATTCTATCCCTAGGTGTATCCTACAAGTACATCCTAGCATTACTGTTGAGTGAGGAGCTCTAGAATTGCACTAAGTTTGTAACTCTTTGTTTTTAGTGTTGAGTATGGGCTCTCAATAAGTGCTAGGAGTTACCGAAATTAATTAATTATATCGAGTGAAAATGACTAGAGTAAAATATTGATCTCATCTGACTTATTTATAAGTGATTAAATGAAATTTTGAATTTTTGTATCTCATCAAGTACTGAAAAACTACTATGTTATACAAGGGAATCCAACATGCACGGATGTTTAGAGTTTTCTATCCTAGTAGACTTAACCACTTATCTCATAGCCTTAATGAAGAAAGTGTCATAAGTTTAGGGATCATAATCTATGATACCTAAAGATAAATGTTAACAAATAATATATGCATTATTATATATTTTATATATGGTATGTAAAAAATAGTAAGCATAGCAATAATGTTAATAATGTAATTAAGAAGGAAAGGATCCATCTATTACTATTATTACTAAAAGGGAATTAAATATTATAATACCTACAAAAGCCCAAATAGAAACTAGTTAAAAGTTCCTAAGTTAAAAATTAAAAGTGCCTAAATTAAATAAAATGGTTAAATCAAGAAATCAAATCATTCTTGATTTAAGTGCCCCTGTGACTGAAAAGTCTGTCTATAAATTCCCAAGCGAAAGAGAGGCTTGGGGTTCTCTTTGATTCTTTAGGAATAATTATTCTGGCTAATTATTCTGAACAGAGTTCATAGAAAACATTTTCCTAAGAGGAAAAATGAGAACTAATATAGACGTGATATCCTAGTTAGGAAAGCCTTACATTAGGAGCTCTAAGCTACTTGCATGTTGGAACGAGTTCATGGGGATCCAAACTAAAACAACGAACGGTTCTGGGTCATGCTTCGATGGAACATGGTAGTCCCCAAGTGATTCGGTTATCTATATAGAGGTCAGATCTGCCTATGAAATTTTAATACTCGGTAATTGAGTGTGCAAGTTTTCAGCCATTAGTATAAGCTTCACATTCTAGGTATGAGGTTCTTGATTTTCTATTCCATTATCTAGATTATTTCCTGTTAGAGTATGTAAGGGATTATGTTATAATTCTAACCCAATATTTGTATTTATTTCCTGTTAAAACATTCAGGGTTTGCATTTTATTTATAAATACTACGTCTGTCCAAAATGTTTAAGATTTTAGGTTTTTAATTCTAAACACTCTGTATGAAATTAATTCCTATCTAAGAATGATTTAGGGCTTATTTCTTCTATACTTAGTTCTGCATTTATTTCATAGCTTAAACTTTGTTTTTCTTAAAACCTAGAAATTATTCTAAACAGAACTAGTCATAAAACACGTTAAGTTTAAAGTATAAGTTAAACAGAACTATAATCAAACCAAAGAAATAAAGTTAAAACTAAAACCATCAAATACCTCTCACGGTCAGTATATAATTTTATAAAGAACCAAGTTATAAACAAATATCATCCCTCATTAACCAAAGAAATCCATAAATCAAATGTAGACAAGGTATCGAGACCACCTAGTGGCATGAAGTTATATTATAATTAAACAACGAGTCTCATACATCCATCTCATTCATAAATAATCAAACCACAAAATATAAATTTACCAAATCGTAAAACCCACTAATTTTTTTACACAATACAATCAGATACATCGTTATACACAAAACTAACTAAAACATGGCATAAATAACCCATGGATCATAGGATTGATTCCTGTAGGTAGGAATGCCTGCTAGACCCACACAGTAATAATATTTTACAATCATTGCGACCTAGGATCAAATACTGTGGAGTCTAGTTGTTTACAAATCACCTTGTTGAATCCTGTAGGACTTATTGTTATCTTAGTAAACGTTATAGCATTTTAAACTATCTAAACAGACCACGCTTCTATAAATTCAGAGGCTGTAAAGCAAATTCATCTAATCTCTACACATAGGTCAAAGCCCCAGATAAATATTAAATTATAACTATTTTGGTGGCCCTTGGCCCTTTACATAACCAAACATAAAACATTATCCAAACTTGCCCAAAACCCTGTCAATGCTATGCAAATAGAAGCGATACCCAATCAAAGGGTTACAACCTCTGTTGGCTCTTATATTTTCTTATACATAAATAACTATAACAACAAATCAAAACACAAAAATGATGATTCATTTATCCAACACACAGTTGTAGCTCTAATGGAGGGAACACCATTGCCATCTATGGAATGGATCCAAATTCCAAACAACACAAATAACGAATCCATATAAGAACTTAAACAAGGATTGCGAATCCACACAGAGTTAAACTAATGCCAGAAAGTAATAATCATACCTATGATTCGAACAT
Source organism: Pseudotsuga menziesii (assembly GCA_001517045.1). NCBI lineage: Eukaryota > Viridiplantae > Streptophyta > Pinopsida > Pinales > Pinaceae > Pseudotsuga > Pseudotsuga menziesii. Next base: position 456,008 of record LPNX010879069.1, on the reverse strand, counting down.
TATGCAAATGTTGTATATAAACAACCATTAAACACATAGAGTTTAAATATTGTACATTTCCCTTCTCAAAACAAAATAAGAAATTACACATTCGTGCAATTCAGGCCTTGCACCATTGCAAGCAATGGTGCTACCTCCATTACCAAATAACATAACCTTAATTGCATTACGCAAAGCCTTCCAAGGGTTACCAAGCCATATTTTTCTACACAAAGTTTCCATTCAGAAAATCTAAATACATTAGTCCTGACCTGAAGGAACTAAACCCCAACAAAACCCCAAGTCGTTAACACATCCGCAATGCATTACAGTTCATTTTTACAGACAATCCCTTTCCCAAAAATGCATCCATTAAAACCAGAGCCAGACATTCAAACCCATGATGATATTTAACTCTGTCACAAGAACCATGCAAGAGAGGAACAATTTTAAAAACCCGTATAGCAGGGCTTACCCATAATGGGTATGGTGTTGACCTTAGGGTGACCCATGACCCACGTTCCTTGAAACCTTGCACCCTGCAACACAAAATAAAGCCACGATAAGGACTACGATTTGAACACCAAAGTGAACAAACAAAACAACATTGTTAAACTAGAGTGGATGCATACCTTCCATCACAGCCATCCTCCCAAGCTTCACTCCACCACATAGTGTAGATGCAGAGCTCACACAGCCATGCTGCAAATGACCCAAACCAACACAAAAGCCCAATCCCTAAGCTTGAGGCCCATGCTTTCCAAGGTGCATTTATTTCACCACCGTGGCCTCCATAAACATAATTCAAAACTCATTTTGCATAGTTCATGCCACCCTTTAAAATATGTTCCAAACAACGTGTAATACATAATTTCCATATTGTATATCGATTACATAAAGTTTAGCCATAGTCCATGGAATATGGAATATTCCATCAAGGGATAATGTTAAGGTTTTAAAACCATACACCAAGACTATATTAGAGTAGGAACACATTTTTAAAGTACCAATACAATATAAAATGTGTGTCGTGTAAATAATAAGTGCAGAAGTAATTAAATCACTGTCATAGAGTCCGTAAAAATAATGATAGTAACCCGTGTAGCTTAGGCTAGTGAAACATTTAGTCTTGCGTAAATATCACGTAACAGGAGTCATCATAGTCACTAAGATAGGACTGTCATTCCCTCGTCTCCCAAGCCGAGTGCTAGCAATGAACAGGAAGTAAGTCTTGTTTAACTTTTACAAACAGTTTCCGCCGTCAAGTGCACCTGCACGTGATAGGAAAATAAAGTGCATTAGTTCCTAAGAACTAAGTAAGCCCTGAAGTGACAAGTAGAAAATAGTTACCTCTCAGGTGTTTACAAGGAAACCAAGTCCCTCCACTTCACCCCTTTTCCAATAACAAGTTAAGTCATAATTGTTTATACAACAGTAATCAAACCTTATAACCAATGTGTACATAATTGAAATAACTAACATACATACAATTATGTAACTATAGATCAATATAGTAAGCAACATCACAAAAACATAATTATTACATTAATAACCACATCAAAAAATATGAAATTAGCATGTAAGAACAACTTAAAACAATACAACATAGTAAACAAAGTACAACACATTCGACATAGTTAAATAATGTCTAGCTGAGGTAGTAAATGACTAGCCTAATAAATAAATAAAAATTCAAACTTGGGGACATTACAAGCGGTATCAGATCTTAGTTTCAACACTAAGAGACCAAATGGTTGTACCGGACATTCGTTACAAGGAAAATAAAGTATGTTTTTAAATTTTGTTAACTAACATAAATTTTTCCTGTTATTAAAAATTTGCAATTGCAGGATTTTTAAAATAACAGTTCAGATCATGAACACTAAAGAGGATAAAAACTAGAAAGGGAAGTTGAATACCCCTACTTAGGAAGCATAATTGATGGTGGAACTAAATTTTGATATAATGAAAACCATACAAAGTCTTCGAGTGGACTTGCAAACTTTCAGACATGATAATCTGTATGAAAGAAAGGAACAACAAGCAATTAATGAAGCATTTCTATGAAACATGACGGGAGAAATCCTGCATAAAAAACCCACTAATTCCATAAACATGTTCAAGAAAGAACCTTATCATAAACATACCAACAACCCAAGAGAAGAAGGTAAAGAGGGACATACCCCTGAACCTCCAGAAGGAGATTATCACAATCCTTCCAGTGATGACTCTCTTTCTCCATCCAGAAAGAAATAGAGAAATGATAACAATATCCAGGGGGAGTTTAGAAAAATAAAATCCCCAACCTATGAAGGAAAGATGAACATGGGGGAAAAATATGAAGAATGGTTGTTGGGTTTCAGCAAATATTTCAGAGTTCATAACTACTCTAGTGAAATGAATGCTTGTCTCTCCATCTATAACTTAAATGGAAAAGCATCTAGATGGTGGAGAGACTTGAATCATATCAAGAGAGATGAGGTAAGAGAAATGTGCTAGAGTAATTTCTGCAAGATTTTTCAAGGAAAATATTTATTGGAAACCTTATTTGATAGAAAAGTGAAAGAGTTTCACTAACTACCTATGGGATCCATGACTATGGATTATTTTATTAACAGATTTTTGGATCTGTTACATTATGTGCCATACATCAAGAAAGAGAAGGTAAATATCCAGCAATTTTTAGGATGCCTTCCTCCCAAATTTATGGAAATCATTGAATTTGACATGCCTAAAACTTTGGACACCACATTACACAAAGCTAGTCTTTGCTATGAGCATGGGAAACTGAGGCAAGCGAACATCAACAAAAACAAAGACAGGTCTAAGAACTTATCTGACAACCGTAAACCGGGTTTTAACCCATCACCTTACAAAAAATAAAACAACGGTTTTCCATCCAACAAGAACTTGAACAAATCAGGTACAAAGCCATATGTACCAGCTCCAAATATTAACAAGCCAATAGCAAATTGGGGAGCCAATGCTGCCCCATTGCAAATTAAATGTTGGAAATGCCAAGGGCCTCATTATGCCTGAAATTATAAGAACAAGATGAATGGGTTCTTGCACAACTTACAATAAGAACCAATGGTAGAGGACATAGTGGGAACACTACGGATTTATGCAGCCTTGGATGGCCAACATGAAGACCATTAGGCTACCATGGTTGAGATAGAAGGTAAGATCTTGAACACTTATATTTCAATAGTGATTGAAACCGGTTCTTTCTGGAGCTATGTACTTCCTAAAATTGTTGATGTATGTAAACTAGGCAAAGTTAAACATGATAAACCTTGGCTGGTGCAATTAGCCACAGATACAAAATGGAAAGTTTCAAAGACAGTTAAAGATTGTGAGATAAACTTGAATCGTTTTCCTACTACAATAAACTTGAACATCCTACCTTTAGGATCGTATGATATACTTATCAAGATGGACTTGTTGGAACAACACCATGGCATGCTCAATTCCTTACACGTCAATCTTGTGTACAGATAGCCAATGGAATCAAGTGAAGATTCAAGGCATATCAAAGAAAGTTTCTGTAAGGTAGATATCTAATTTATAAGCAAAGAAGTGCTTTAGGAAAGGATGCAAGCTATTTGTAGTAAAAATACAAGACATAGAGGCTAAAAGGGAACAACACATAGAGGAATTTCCAGTTCTTATAGAATTCAAGGATGTATTTCCTGAGGAAATCCTAAGATTACCTCCGAAGCGAGACTTGGAATTTTCCATATAACTAAAACCAGGATCAGTTTCGGTTTCAAAATCCCCTTACTGCATGAGTGCACTAGAGTAGGTGGAATTCATACTATAGTTGTTGGATTTGATTGAGAAAGGATACATCTGACCAAGTGCGTCCCATTGGGAAGCACTGATACATTTTGTAAAGAAAAAGGATGGTACGATGTGGATGTGCATCAATTACCGTCAGCTTAACAAGATGACTATCAAGAATCGATACCCATTGCTTAGGATCAATGACTTGTTCAATTAAGTAGGAGGAGCTAATATATTTTCCAAGATTAACCTGCGATCCGAGTACCATGAGGTACGGATTCACGATGAGGATATTTACAAAACTGCCTTTCGAACAAGGTACAGTTACTACAAGTTTGTAGTAATGTCATTCGGGTTGACTAATGCATCCATGAATGTTATGTGTATGATCAAAAGTATATTCAGTAAATATATGGATGAATTTGTTTTGGTCTTTATAGACGACATCCTAGTTTACTTTAAGATTAAAGAGGAACATGAGGAACACATTTGCATAGTGCTACGAGTGTTAAGAGAACACCAACTTGTTGGGCTTAGGGCAGACCTGGGTTCTATACTTTTGTCTTTGCACCAACAAAAGACCCATAGTGTTGGCCCTTTCAGCAACAACCTGTGAACAGGTTGCAGTCTCACCCGAAACAGCTATGGGGTGCCGCAGAATCAGTTTTCTGCAAGCAGAAGAGGGATATTACTGTACCTTTAGATTCTAACAAATTATAATCATTAAAATACAGATCTTTGATATTCACTTATTTAGCTTCGCGATTAGATAAACAAACAGTTCCTTGCTTAACCCTTTACTGGGAATTCACAGCAAAGTTATTATTGAGCAGTGATCTTACTTATTAGTTATATAATTATTAATGCATAAAAGAACATAACAACAACACAACAGAACCAAAACACACAATATAACATGGTTCACCCCCATTTTAGGGGTTACGTCCATAGAACTGTGTTTTATTCAACTCTTTACAAAAACCACAGTTCTGATCTGCGCACTCAGCTGCAGATCCCTTCAATTCCTCAAGCTGTGCACTAAGCTGTAGATATTTGTGCACACAGCTGCAGATCTTCTTAATCACCCAAAACCCTCTGCGCACACAACTACAGAGGTCATCCATGCACACAGCTGGAACTTAACCTTTCTTACAAACAAGCCTTAGCTTTGCATCAATTAATCTTACATCAAAATCCTAAACTGACTTCTTTACAAGAGTGCTTATTTATAGTGCACTTATTACAAAACCATGGGCTTAAATCATGGGCACCTCGAACCCTAAACCCTGGACTTAAACCATGGGTTTGTTACAAAAAGAAGGATTTTACTCAACCCCGACACCCCTAAGACTATTTTGAGTCACAACTTTGCTTACAAACTTCCACAAAAACTATGGAGTTACCAAAATTAGGGACCGTTAAGGTGCGCGCCCCAATAGGCACCTAAGACTCACCAGTGTCACATCCTGGGACACTCAACTACTTGTCTAGTGGGAGAAATTTTCCAGCGAAGATAGTAAACGGCTTGCTACAATTGCATCGTCGTCCCTTCTGCTACTGCTACCATGACTGTGCCTTGCTTGATCCTTCATCCTTTTATCCTTAGTAGAATACAACCATCTCTCATGCTGTTGTCTGCCTCCGTAATATTTATGGTGGTCATGGGGGTCATTGGGCCTTCTATCAGTGACCCCATCCTTCGAACTACCTCCCATTCATGTACTATCGAACATTTGACCATCCACAACTTTGGGTCCTTAACAAGCGGTGCCCTTGCGATTGCACGCCACTGTAATTTTGCATAAGACAAGCAGCATGCCTCCATTCTTTGGGATCCTCCTGAGTCTTTCCTGAGGGGTTGTGCCTTTCTTCGTTCCACTTAGAGCGAACTTCTACCTTAAATTTCTTTCTGGTTGATCGTATCTGCATTGGCTGCTTTGGCGATGGAGATGCCTCCTTGCAAGGAGGATTGCTCATAAGGTTCTGCATACCTCTCTCCCTAAACTCTCGTAACAATTCCTGGACTTCGCGATTATTTGACATGGTGCTAACTATAAAATCAAAGAAGTGCACAATGTAGGAGTCGGAGGCCGGTGTAGCTTCTTATAGAATCCCACAACAAAATCTGTCATCATGGTGCATTAATGACACCAAATCTGATGGAATGGCGGTGAATCTGGCCCACATGGCGCTAGATTTTCCCAATATCTCATCATGACAGGAAGTTCATGTGCTGATGCCACCAATTCGAATTTGTTCCATCAGTCACATTTTAGGGTGCGACACACCTTTCTTCTTTGACATAACTACTAACTTCAGCTTCACCTCAATGAGTACCCTCGTCATAATATTCGCCTTCGACCCATCCTGACCTACACGACAACCAAACTTCAACCTTCAAACTTTGATAGTCTTGAACACTTTGTAGCTTTGAGAACAACTTCATTATAGTCTAGTACCCAATTGCAACTGTTCTTGGTACTTAGATTGCCCTTCTTGCTGCTACTTCTGATTAAGGGGTCCCGGCTTGTCCCTGTACTTCCTTAACCTACTTCCATTCACCATGGAAGGTAAAATTTCTCCATTCAATTTAGCTAACTGGACTGGGCCACCATCAGTAACTCTCTGCACTATGTATGGTCCTTTCCAATGTGTCTTGAACTTCCCTGGGAATTTCATGAATTTACTATCATATAAAAGCACAAGATCACCATTCTGGAACTACTTCCTCTTAATGTGTCTATCATGCCATGCTTTTTCTCTAGCTTTCTGCACTTGCTGCTGGAACCCTGCAATGAATCTATCCTCTTCAAGTTCTAGTATCCTTGCCATCCTTTCTTTCATCACATCTGGGTCATCCATCTCTGTGAAAGCAGATATTCTAAGGCTAGGAACAATGTATTCCATGGGCATGACTCTTCTTGTCCATAAACCAACCTAAAAGGTGTATGGCCTATCAACTTCTTGTAGGTGGTTCTATAAGCCCATAGTACTACTGGAATTATAAGATCCCAGTCATTTCTGTTAGCATTGCAAACCTTTGTCAGAGCATGTTCAAGGATCTTGTTAAAGGCTTCGACAGTTCAATTTGCTTGAGGATGATAGGAAGTACTCTTCTGATGACATACTTGAAATTATTCAGTCAATACTTCAATAGTATTATTTAGGAAATGTGATCCTTGATCACTCATAAGAATTCTAGGACACCCAAATATTGACAATATGTTATCAAATATGAACTTCGCGGCTGTAGCAGCACTACAGGTCTTGATTGGTTGAGCTTCGTCCCAACAAGTAAGGTAGTCAGTTGCTATAATAATGTAACTTGCTCTGGATTTCTTCGCAGGGGGATTGATAGGTCCAACAAAATCAATAGCCCATTTGTCAAAGGGTTGTAAAGTTACCTGCGGAACTAGAGGCATCTCATCCCTCCTGGATGGTTTACCTATCCTCTGACAGATGTCGTAGCTATAGCAATATTCTCTTCCATCCTTATGAATTGTGGGCCACCACAATCCGGCTGTCAGGATCTTCTGTGTTGTAGCTTTTCCTGCATAATGACCTCCTACTGCTCCAAAATGTGCCTCAGCCAAAATTAATGGATTTTCATGCTCCAGTACACATCGGTGCAGTATTTCATCTAGTCCCATCTTATATATGTGTCCTTCTATTAAGGTAAAGTCAGTTGCTCTAACCACCAGCTGCTTCTTCTGCTGCATTGTCATTTTGACGGGTGCAAAACCTATAGAAAAGTACTGAAAAATATCCTGGAAATAATCATCAACCATCTGGATGGAAAACAACTGGGCATCAGGAAGACCTTCGTCCAAACTAATGGGCTCTTCTCCTGACTCGAGCCTCGACAAGTGTTCAGGCCCTAGATTCAGTCTTCCAGGTTTGACTATGATCTAAAAGTCATATTCCTGAAATCGAATCAACCATCTGCATATCCTTCCACCTAGCACAGGCTTGTTAACCAAATACTTCAAAGAAGAGTGGTCAGTGAGCATCTTAAAATGAGATCCTAACAGATAATGTTGAAACTTCTGCAATGCATAAACCATAGCTAGACCTTCTCGTTCTGTAGTAGTATAATTTTTTTCTGCTGTGGACAGTTTTCTACTTGCAAAAGAAATAGGGTGATCAATATTACCTTCACCTGACTGAGCCAATACTATACCCAGAGCAATGGAGGATGCATCGACATGCACATGAAACTCCTTATTCTAGTCAAGGAATACTAAGATAGGGGAAGTTACCATATTTTCCTTCAAAATATCCAAGCTCGCTTGACACTCAGGTGTCCATTCAAACTTAATATCTTTCTTCAACTTATTTTCCATAGGGGTTGTAATCTGAGCGTATCCTTTAATGAATTTCTTGTAATATCCAGTATGACCAAGCGTAGTGCGAAGTTGTTTAACAGACTTCGGAGGTGGCAGGTTCATAATAATGGCTATCTTCACAGGATCCATCATCAATCCTTGCTTACATACAATGTGACCTAATAGAATTCCAAAAGGGGCACAAAAGATACACTTTTTCAAGTTCAAGGAAATCTGATGCTGTCTACATTTGTCCAGCATAAGTCTTAAACTAGCTATATGGTCTTGTAATAACCCGAAGATAGTCCAATCATCAAAATAAACTTCTAAGAATTTATGTATGAATTCCTTAAAGGCAGAGATGACTACTCTAGAAAACATAGCAGGTGCATTCTTCAATCCAAAGGGCATAACTGTATACTGGAAGGATCCCATCTCTGTAGCGAAGGTGTCTTGTGTTGATATTCTGGAGCAATTCTAATCTAATGGTAACCTAAAAATACAACAGTAAAAGAGTACACTTCTTGACCTCCAACATTGTCCAAAACTTCATCTGTAAAGGAAGTGGGAAAAGGGTAATGTAAACAGGCATCACTCAGCTTTCTCAGATCGACACAGATTCTGATTTCTCCCTTAGTCTTTTTTTCTTGCACCAACATAGGACTAACACATTTGGATTCTTCAATAGGCTCAATGATTCCTGCAGCAAGCATCTCATCTAGTTCCATTCTGAGTTTTTCCTTATACTTAGGGTTCAACCTATAAGGGCGTTGTTTCACAAGCTTTGCATCAGGTTTCAAAGGGATATTTATCACTCCTATATCACCAAGGATACCTTTCATCTCTGAGAACTTCATCGGAAATAGGTCCTGATATTCATGGAGAATTTGCGTCACCTTGCTTACCATTTCGTCATCCCAATAATCTCCAATGGTAGCATATTTAGGGTTTTCTTCTGACCCAATGTTTACGGTCCACATCCTTAGGGGCTGAGTCACTTCAGGTGCTTCAACTGCTGGTCCATGTACTTTGCAGTGTCCTTCTGACTCAGGAATGTTAATGTTGCGTGGATCATCATCCTCGTCAATTGCGAGGTTATAACATTCTACTACATTGGCTTCTTGTTCCTTCCAATCAGGTTGGTATTTTGTTATTTCTTGATCATCAAATACTTTAGTATGGATCAACCTAACCAATGTGTCCAAAGCAGGAGAAACCTCATTAATAGAAAATGTCAGAACAAAACTATCAACAAGACTATCCCAACTTACAGTACCGTGGCAAAGCTCAACCTCCACATACCAGTTCTTTGTTATAGGTTCCAGGGTGTGCACAAACCTATGTACCCATTATTCATGAGGTACATGCTTCATAGCATTGCTCCAAGTGTCGCTGAGGACTGGTCATACCATTAAACTTGCTTCGCACCTCCTGAGGTTGGTCCCTGAATCTTAGGCAAAGGGACTTTTGGCATGCTTCCCAACTATGAATGTACTTTTTGTGACCATTCCACCATCTGGCTGTTGTGGCTCTGAATGCTGAATCCAGAGTCTCCATTTTCTGTGAGTCTGGTACCTACTCTGAGAATTGCACAATAAACTCTTCTGGGTCTGTCGAACCATCAAAAACAGGTACAGTTCTTGTCTGTCAACTAAGCCGTCTGAGAGACTTGGTAATTCTTGCACATCGATGTCCATGTAGCTCATACAGTCTATTCTGCCAATTCTCTAGGCCATCATCTGAATCCGTCATGCAGGAGCTATCACACTGCCAATCCATGATACCTTCAGCAGTAGGATCAACATAATATTCATCCTTCGTTGTAATATTGTAGATATGGTCCAAAACATCCTAGTCTTCATCTCTTATTGGCTCGGTGTACCTCTCTCCTTGAGAAGGATCCAATGGGACTATGACTCTCATTCCTTTCCCTTCAAAAGTCATCTGCCTCTTCTTCAGGTTGATTACTGCATCATTATCTATTGCCCATTCAATGCCTAGCAGTGCTGGATAGGGGTTTCTGTCATCAATTATTTCAATTACCTCAAAGTCTGCTAAGGTATTGAGTCCATCAATATCTACTGATACACTAGGGAGTCTTCCTAGGGGCACAATCTTCTATTGATTGGCTAATCTCAACTATATAGGGGACCATTCCAGAGTAGGTTTTCCCATTTGTTCCCATGTCTGCTTAGTTAAGACATTTACTTCTGATCCTAGGTCCAAGATGACATCAGTCATGTCATATTCTCCTATCTGAGCATTCAATCTCATTTCCCTACCAGTTCTTCTGACTCTATGAACAATTTTTTCCTTACCAAAACTTCGTTGAGGTTCACAAGAAGCAATAACTCTCTACAACTTATTTAAAGCATTCTGATTTCTTAAGAGTTTCATACAACTTTGTAAAAAGGAGGACAGTTTACTTACTTTATCCGTCGAAGCTTCTTACGGCTGTGACTGCTGCTGAGGTTGTTGCACAGGCGCTACTGATATGTTGGGGTCAGCAAAGTCTCTCTTGGCTTCCATAAATGTCTCTTTTTCTCTTTCAACATCAAATGCTGGGATATTTTTTGGGGCCTTACGGACCCAAGCCTCGGCAAGATGTTTCTCCTGATCCTGCACTTCCGTCGTAGCTCCACTCCTGGTAACAACATTGATGGCTGGGACAGGTCATTTCTCCACAGCAATCAGTTGAATATTCTGAGTAGGGGTACTATTTCATTCTTGAATCTTGGCTATCAGCTGTGGGAATTGTTCAATCACATGGTCGACAACTCTGCAATATCGACATGTTGTAGTTGGGTTCCGATAGTCTCTAGCTAGATGTACTACCTGGTTAAAGTTATAGCACACAACCTAGCCTCGTCCTCTTCCAGCCATACCACCACGACCATGACCTCCAAAAGTTCCACGACCTGATGTGCTACCGCCATAACCATATCCATCATTGCCTTGGCCATCATTTTGTACCCGATAAGCATCATAAGTGCGTTCTCTCATGAGGTCAAAGCTGCGACACTCATCTTCGTTGTGTCCCACTGACTTACAGAACTTACAATAAGGGTTCTTAGGGACTTGCACATACCTCTGCAGAAGATAGAAATCTTCAGGTCGATGCTGGCCAGTTGTCCTACAGATGTCACAATATAGAACAGTAGGGTTGAGCGAGTTTGGTGCACCAGAATTCAGAAAATTTCTTACCGTAGGACACTGTTTGTTGTCGTGACCCTCTGTCCGACATCGTGTACACCAAACCTCTTCGCGACTAGCTTTCCCTTTTTTCATATCGTGAAGCTCTAGAGCCATCGCTACCAACTGGGCTTGTATTTGAGCAATACTAAAATTATCTTCGACATGGGTTGTTTCAAGCCTCATAGTGATTTCCAAAGCCTCCTGCTGATCCACAACCTTCTGTTGCATGAGTGGAGTCCTGATGTGTGGTAACAAAGCTGCAATGAACCATTCCTTATGCTACACTTGTCCAATCGTGAAACTAACTTGATCTAGCAAAACTTTGAACCTCTGATCAAAGTCCCACACAGATTCTCCTTGCCTCTACTGAATTTCCTTTAGCTCAGTGATACATTCCGACTCTAATTTAGGCTTCTTAAATTCCTTTATCATTGCTTCTTTTATATCAGCCAAGACATGGTTTTGAGTGCTGGAAAACTTCATGAACCAGGTCAAAGTGCGGTCTCTAAAAGAAGTAACCAGCTGTGCTCTTCTTGTATCTTGATCCGTAATGTTCTTAGCAGTCCACACTCCTTCACATAAGAACCAGAACTGTTCTGGATCCTCTGATCCAGTTCCTTTGCAAATAGGGATTTTAATGTCATCATTCATATCAGCCATCACGGATCTAGGGGAAGGGGGAGGGGGACTGGTAGTAGGCAGGGGGAACTTACTGGGGTAGACTGACCTACGACAGGAATACTTACACTAGGGTTACTTTCAGACTGCGACGGGTTCTCGGGGATAATAGGTCTTTGTTGTGGGGTTACTGGAGGATTTCCAACAAAGGGGTTTTCTTCGGGCTCTGAGGCTACTGGACTTGTGGGGTTAGAATCGGTATTCTGACCTAGGGTATAGGACTCAAAATTCCTCTTGTACCTTTTGCCACTTCGCAGCAAACCACTTTGCTCATCGAAGGTACTTTCACTTGCAAACATAGATTAGTAATACTAAATCTAACCATCTGATTCAATGAGCAATATACCTTTTTCAACCAATAGCATTTTAATTCTCAAACTAAATGAATGCAAGTACTTACCCCTTGGTCCTTTGAAGAACTGTCATTCGGATTCACTGAAGGACGTACTTGTGTCGATGGTGAACTCCGTCACAAATACTTCAAGGGTTCACGTTGTCCAGAAATCAACAGCTCGGGATATCTCGTTGTTCACCCTTTTCAATATATTAATTCTTCCGGGGGTCCAATCAGGAAATTGACCTTCTTGGAAGTTCATCCTTCTCTCTGTTAACCTAGATAACCACTGGTGCAACTCTATGTTGATACTACCAAAGAAAATTTCATAAACATCAGAAAAAATGTACCTTTGTAAAAAGTCTCTTCAATCCAATCACCGATTTCTTTCACTGAGGGTCTCCAAAACATAGGCTTCGAGGTACGACGTAAACCCCTCTTGAGAAGATACTGAGTTCAACTGGAAACAAAACCAATTTGTTTGGCTTAGGGCAGACCCAGGTTCTATACTTTTGTCTTCGCACCAACAAAAGACCCACAGTGTTGGCCCTTTCGGCAACAACATGCGAATAGGTTGCAGTCTCACCCGAAATAGCTATGGGATGCCACATAATCAGGTTTCTGCAAGCAGAAGAGGGATATTACTGTACCTTTGGCTTCTAACAAATGATAATCATTAAAATACAGAGCTTTGATATTCACTTATTTAGCTTCGTGGTTAGATAAACAAACAATGCCTTGCTTAACCCTTTACTGGGAATTCACAGCGAAGTTAGTATTTAGCAGTGATCTTACTTATGAGTTATATAATTATTAATGCATAAAAGAACATAACAACAACACAACAGAACCAAAACACACGATATAATGTGGTTCACCCCCAGTTTAGGGGTTACATCCACAGAACTGTGTTTTAATCAACTCTTTACAAAAACCACAGTTCTGATCTGCGCACTCAGCCGCAGATCCCTTCAATTCCTCAAGCTGCGCACTAAGCTACAGATCTCTGCACACACAGCTACATATCTTCTTAATCACCCAAAACCCTCTTTGCACATAGCTGCAGAGGTCATCCATGCACACAGCTAGGACTTAACCTTTCTTACAAATAAGCCTTAGCTTCGCATCAATTCATCTTACATCAAAAGCCTGAACTGACTTCTTTACAAGAGTGCTTATTTATAGTGCACTTATTACAAAACCATGGGCTTAAACCATGGGCACCCCAAACCCTAAATCCTGGACTTAAACCATGGGTTTGTTACAAAAATAAGGATTTTACTCAACCCCAACACCCCTAAGACTATTTTGAGTCGCAACTCTGCTTACAAACTTCCACAAAAACCGTGGAGTTACCAAAATTAGGGACCGTTAAGGTGCGCGCCCCAACACAACTCTATGTCAAGTTTAGTAAATGTTATTTTTACAAACCATAGATATAGTATTGAAGCCACATCATCTTTGAGATAGGGATAGCTATGGGCGCAGAAAATATTGAAGCCATAGAAGATTGGCTTACCCCTACTAGTGTCACCAACATTGGATCCTTTTTTGGATTAGCCAGATATTATAGAAAGTTCATTGAGAACTTATCTAGAATATCTTGTCCCATGACCGCTTTGCAAAACAAGGAAAATAAGTTCTTATGGATGACCAAGCGCAAGGAAACTTTTCAAAATATTAAGCAACTTTTGACGACCTCAATGATACTACGAATTATGAATCCTGATGAGGATTTCATTGTTTGCACGAATGCAAGCAAGGAACGAATCGGAGGAGTCCTCTTGTAGAATGATTATGCAATCTATTATGAATCATGAAAGTTAAAATAACATTAGAAGAACTACCCCACACATGATCTTGAGTTATCAGCCATCATCCATGCCTTGAAGACATGTAGGCAATACCTCATGGGAAGGAAATTCCTTCTGAAGAAAGAGAATATTAGTCTAAAGTATTTATTTGAGCAACTAGATCAGAATGCCAGGCAATACAAATGCTTGGCTTTCCTTAGTGAGTACCATTTCGAGCTAAACCATATAAAGGGGAAAGAAAACAACATTGCCGATGCTTTCAGCTGACAAACTCATATGATATATGAGGTGACTTTAATTCAAACCGATTCGGATTTACACGCGAGGATTAGAACGATGAACATAGTTGACCCTTTATTTGTAGAAATACTCAAGAAATTCCAAGAGGATAGGTTGTTTCAATATCAAAAAGAGTACAAGGTAGATGAAACATGAATGCTATGGTCCACAGAGAGATTGTACGTTCCAGAAGGTGGGGACATTCGGTCCAGCATCCTAATGGAATTTCATCAGAAACCCTACTTGAGGAATCCAGGATATAAAAATATGATATATGTCGTTAAGAGACACTTTTTCTGGCCTAAGTTAAAGGCCGACATAGTTTTGTTTATCACGAAATGTCAGGAATTTCAGCTAGTCAATTGGGCACCAGCATGCTTCGGGATTTTTGCAGCCTTTACCCATTCCAGAATGGAAGTGGGAGGTCATTAGGAAGGATTTTATCACAATTCTACCTAAGAGTAAGAAACAAAATTATTCTATCATTTTGGTAGTTGACAAACTGTCAAAAGCAACACACTTCATTCCAGTGGAGTCGACCTCCAAGGCAGTACACATTATCGATATCTTCTTGAAGGATATATTTAGATTGCATGAGATATCCAAAGCAGTCATCTTGGATTGAGATACTAAGTTTACCATAAACTTTTGCAGATATTTATTCTCTGGATTAGAGATACAGTTTAACTTTAGTACTTCTTATCACCCGTAGACAGACAGGCAGACATAAAGAGTAAACCAGATTGTAGCGGACATGCTTAGGATGTATGTCATGAACAACCCCACCAAGTGGGAATATTTCCTTCACCTTGTAGAGTTTGCATATAACAATAGATACCAGAATTTTCCAAAGATGAGTCCCTTTGAGTTACTCTATGGATGGAAGTGTGAAACACTGGTTACTTAGGATAGCCTAGTGGATCGGCTAATGTTAGGGCCTCACTTGTTAAATGATTTGTAACAATTGGTTACCAAAGTCTAGGTGAACTTTAAAGAAGCACAATGTTATGGAGATAAATTCCTATGGCTTGGGGTACCACAACAAACAGCTTGACTCCAGAAATCAATCATTTCCAATATGAAATAGAAATTAAATATCTAACACTAAAGGATCAGACCTCATACCTTATTTTGGATGGTTCAAGTAGATCCCCGTTAAGCTTTCCAACTTCAGCTTGAATTGATAGATTACTTCGTCAACAACAAGTAAACAGTACAAAAATACTATATATATTGGTGTTAGATCTATTCTAGCATATATAATCAACAATGTATAAACATTTGAAATCATCCCATGGATAAAATATTCATTCAAACATACATCACTGGACAAAAAAAGATATTTCTATTAATATAAAATCAGAGATTACAATGGATACAACCTCTATCGGCACGTCCGTGAATCGGAGATACTGAATCCCCCACTTGGGCCTCCACCACCTCAATCCTCCATCTCTCGATAGCAAGATCACAAGCAAAAGGAAATCTTGGGAATAACAAAAAAGTGCTCCAAGGGACAAAGGGATGCAGACTCAAGCACAAGTTTCATCAACAATGGACTATAGTTTCTTTGCTCTCAATTCTCTCATATGCCTTCAATGTACCAAAGAGTTCCTTATATATCTTTTCAAAGGGGCAATGAAAGGTCGAATTCGAGCGATCTCAAGGCATATGGAAGGCCAGGAGTCAAGTGAGTTGGATCCATGTCAAGGAAAACTCCAAAAGGATTTGGATTATGCACACATCCTGATGTACACGGTTTAAGGGTTCAAACCCGCCTATATACATTATTAGGGGTTTAAAAGACGCATGTATCATTTTTCACATGTTTTTAGGGATGTTCAAGGGAACATCAAAGGAAAAAAAATGGTCCAATGGGTCTAAGGGGTCTGCAGAGGGACAGGGGAAGGCCATACAAGTGTGATTCACCTAGAGTGGTAAAACCAGCTATAATAGATGCCCCCTAATGTGTGAGGTCAGAGGGGTCATATGATGGCTGAAATACATTATAAGTCCATCCCAGAAGTGGAGTGATGAAGGATCCCAAATGGAATACCAGCCACCCAATCAACATAGTACGATGATACAACTCTGCACATACTACAAATACATATAGCAGTCCCAGACACATAAGAGTACAATGGCCATGAATATGCATGATACAAAATATCACATAAGTGGTCATCACCACGTACAATATACATATATCGGAATCTCCATGATGAAGATATACAAAGGACCATGATCTCCATGATGGCTGAAGGTATATAATGGATCAAGATCTCCATAATGGCTGAAGATGTCTGACATATACTGGAATCAATTCACGAGAGCTGAAATCTCATGAACACTAGCACGATCAAGGAGGTAGCATATAAGAGATGCCACCAATCTAGAAGGTCTTCTACACAAACTGCTACGAGTATATGTCCTACTATGTGAATAGAGGTGTCGAGGTCAAACATAGTAGTCCATCGTCTGATTACCAGTTATTGATGTATACCATTAACAAACGCGAGATCACCCACTGATAATGAAAATGGAAATCAAGGTACTAGAGTGCAAACAAACAAGTGCAAATAAATGTGTTGAGGTTGAAAACTTGAGATGATCCATCGATCGGGGGACATTGATGTATTCCCAAAGACTCTCGATGGTGAGAGAACCTACCACTGATGACTGCAAGTCTCGAGGAACTCAAAATGACTCTAGATTCCAATCCCAGAATAAATGATCTAAAGTCGATGGGATGAAATCCACTTGAAGGAGGGCATTATGGCATCTTCCATCATCCAACACGAGGTACTCAGCAAAGCTGTATAATGTGGAAGGACTCGATCATAAGGTGCATGAACCAGTAACCATACTAGGAATGGCCGACATGCAAAGTCAATATAACTAAGGAATGGTCGACTCAGGTTTCAACTTCCTTCCAATAAGAGCATAATAGCGTATGGTGACTTATATAAATGCAGCATAGACTCGATATACAAACTAGGACATCTCTACGACGCATGAGGCATCAACAGAGGCTCCATGGGGACTGGAAGCTTAACTAGTCGATGGAGATAAACTCAGATAAACAAGTACAGCTCCTAAAGCCAAACTATAAACCCAACCAATAGATGTGATATACAATGCTCTGTTCGAAGGCGACACAACTCGACAGCTGCCATAGATAACATCTTTCCTTGTCCGGTTTTTTTATTTTTTTGGACTTTTTCAAATATTTAAAAATCTTGAAAAAGAATAAAAGTGCTTTATAGTTATAGACTAGGAGGAGATGAATGTCATAGGGGAAAACAAACTAGTTCCAAGCAGTGAAAAATACCTATGCTCAATGCAAGGACATATGTGTAGGATATCGACACTCAGAGGAAAATCCCCTCTCATTAAAAAGGGAATCAAGCTGCAAAGGATATATAAAATGGCTCTGCATGACTAGACATGACACAAGCTTGGGCTATATGGCTGAAGCTCAATGTCAGGGAAGCCGACATAAAGCTCAATAAGGAAGGAAAGCTCATGCTAATTCAATTACAACTTGACATACGGGAGTCCTAAGGGAAATAGGCCAGCAAAAGATCAAGAGGAGTATGAGGCTCTTCCAAAATGTCATGGCAGTATTATAAAACAAACTCCCACACCCTAAAGGACAAAACATCAGCATGTGCACCAAATGCATATAAGGCACTAACTAGGGTACCCATGTAAGGTCAAGCTCTACCACACATACCATGCCACTTCTAAAACAAAAAGAAGGTTCTATGACATAATAGAGTGGGTTCATACCTAAGGCTATGATGAAACGGTCATAAGGTCATGCAAAATGTAAACAGTGATGAAACCTAACCTATATGCCAGTTTAGACATGATACCTGAGATCCGTATGAACAGGTCAATCCAACGGTTGAAACGACACTCAAAAAGGTCTCCTACATCATGAATTAGGTCAAAAATAGTCCAAAATGATTAGAAATGGTCCAAACTATAGGAAAAGGGGTAAAAATTTTCAAAAAATTGAAAAATTTCTATAAATAGTAAAAAATTCAAAACATTATAAAACATTTGAAACTTTTACCCAATTGAGCTTAGATTTTCAACAGCGAATTCCAGGAGATTTAGCGGGCAGAATCCACTACCGTTTCTTCCAGGTACTTACCCATGCTCTTCTCTTCCATTTCAATGCATTTTTTTATCAAATTCCATGGTCATTTGAGGTTTCTAGTCCAATCAAAAAAAGGTGTTGTGGCCCACATGGAAATCGAGGGTTTTTCTGCGTATAGGGCTGGATATACGCGGAAAATGCCCTCACAGTCGCGTATGTGGATGCACATGAGGTTTTTTAAGTAATCTAATGGGCAAACTTGCAATTTTTTATGCAAGATGGTCCTAGAATGGAGAGAGTGTGAACATGGTGATGTAGAGGAGGCAGTAAGGGCTGATCTAATGGCTCAACAAGTGCTACATGCATGTGGAATCTACAAGTTTTGGTGTCTTGGTGGCTTGAGGGCCAAACCAAGACTATTGTAGATACTGGTGGATTACTAGGATAAAGACTCTGAGTCCTTCCAAATATATGGGATGTCCCTCACCGTATAACTGGAGGACATATATTTTATTACTAGACTATCCCAACGGGGGGAAGTAGTGAACCTCCGTTCCCACAGTGGGCCTGAAGGTGGCCTGACTATCGATTAATACATTGTGGTGTACTACTATCCAAACATGAAGAAGGTGGGGAGTCAAATCCCAACCAAATATATACATGTACTAGGCCTAAAGGCCATCCTACTGACATTGGGTAGGATAGAAGGCTTGGCTTCACTGCATTGAGCCTCGCGGCCTCTGATGTTCTATGCAGTGGAGTGCATGAGACCCACGGTCTATGACTGGAGCACTACACTACTGAGCAAAATGAAACATCAGCTTAGTGAGTGTAAGATGGGAAGAGTGCGAAACTTCAGGTTCAGCAGCATACTAAGCATGTTTTTCTTTGAGCATGTTCCAGGATTGAGCCCCAGATTTGACGTTCCTCTTCACGGGGTTCGAGATCTGGCCCAACAACGTTGGGCATATGCGATGCATAAACTGCAGGGAGGTAGGGTGGCCAACCCCTATCTATCATATTTCTTTCTTTGGTGGCAAGGATAGATAATTGCCATCGATGACTACCCCTATGTGGGGATTGACTTTTGGGGGGACCCGAACATGCCGCTACCACCAAGATTGGCATACAGTGACATATGTAACAAATCTTGATCCTCTCTTTTAATTTTTGAGTTATTTAATTTTTTTGTGTTTTCTGATTATATGGAATCAAAAGACATCTTTTTTTGGGTGAGAATACATAGTGACATATACCATTTGCATGGAGATGTGGGTCCACGGCAGGATGAAGGCTTCCCTCGTCACAAATGGAGGGGAAGAGGAGATGATATCATGGGTGTGGATGTGGAGCGGATGCTCCAGAGTATTCATACCAAATTTGTGAGGCTGACACACAGAGTTCCCATGGTGCAAGTCGAGGACTTTCCTGAGGCTATGCAGTGCCAGGTGGTGGGTGTTCCATGAGCATGGGTATGATTATTCCAATGGCTAGTTAGAGCCGTAGTGACCTTCCATGATCACAACCCCCCTCCTCCTACATAGGCTTAGATACCTGGGAGCTATACACTTTTGTATTACTGTGTATTATATCTTGGTGGCTCGAGAGCCCCATTTTTGTATCATGACACTATGTAATACCACATTTTGGATGTTATATAAAATTTTATGGTGATCGGTTTATTTATTTACATGTGTAAAAATTTGTGTTTGTGATGAATTTATTGTGTATGAAACAAATGGAAATCTAACACGTAGTTAGCATATGAGTCAGCAACTTGATAATTATTTCTTGGAATGTGTATGTATGTTATATTATCAAATTGTTGTTCTAATAATATCACACGTAAGAATATTCTTAATAACATTGGATCTCTAACATGGTAGAAACCATTAAGATGTGACACTAATAACTCTGAATCAAGATGTACCTCAAGAGAGAGAATGCCATGTGAAATGGCATTCTGTAGAAGCTCAATAATGACACTATATCCAGCAACATTGTTTGAAGATGGATGTAAACATACGCCTCCTGAAGACAGTACCTGACCCATAGGAGTATAAATCACCCAAGCAGTAGAGGATGAGTGTTGAGTGTGAGAGCTCGCACCATCCGTGAATCCTATGTAGGTGGAAGATTCCATTGACATCTACCAAAAGAAAAGAAAACTAATCACAAACTCGATCACTATAAGAAAAATACCTAACTATGCAAAACTGTAAAATAATATACAATAACCAGCCTTGGCTGGAAAAAAATCATGCATAGTATTTTTTGAGGTAGAGCCCATTCCTAGGCTCCGCCAAGGTCGTTCCTTCATAATCCACTAACTCATAAGCGCCCTTCTCTAACACATGTTTGACAACGTAAGGACCATGACACATGGGGTTAAATTTTCTTACCCCCAAGGGTTCTTTCAGTTGATCCCACAAAAGGACAACGTCTCCCTCATTGAACCTCCTTAGAGAGACAGACTTATCATAATGGACCTTTATGCGACATTTATTTACTTCTAGAGCCACCAAGGCATCTCGACACTGCTCATCAAGTTGCTCAAGGTGGACCAAATGCTCCTCCAATGGTGAAGTGTCTGGTAAGAGTTCTACAACTAGATTCAAAGAAGGAATCTTGCATTCAAATGACAATATCGACTCCACTCCATGTACAAGTTGATATGGAGAAAAACCCATGGCAGTCTTAACATCGGTTCTATATGCCCACAAAGCACGATATAACATGATGTACGAATTATTCTTGCTCTGTGTGATGGTTCATTGGAGAATTGATTCGAGTGATTTATTCACTGCTTCTACCTATCCATTCACTTAAGGGTAGTAATAGGAGGAATGCTCTTATTTGTACCCTAACTTTGAGCCCAACTCTTCCATCATACAATTCTAAATTCTGAACTAATTAATAATCTAGTTGAATACAAAGTGAGCGACTGTATCACTGTCGAATTTAACTGTAGGCATAGCCTCAGCCCATTTCGTGAAGTAATCAATAGCCACTATGATATGATGATGCCCCCTAGCTAAAGCTGGGTTGCAATCCATAAAATTGAGGTCCCACTTAGTGAAGGGACAAACGGTGATGGTGAGATGTAACGGGGTAGGTTTCAAGTGCATATTGCATGAAAACACCTGGCAAGTCTGGCACCTCTTAACCGCATTAATACAATACTTAAAGATTGACGGCCAGAAATAACCCGCTCTTAATATTTTTTGGGTTGTAGAAGGCCTAGATAAATGACCACCACACGCCCCTCTGTGGAAATCATTCAGCACTACCTCAACCTCCTCATGGGTTAAACAACATTGTAAAATGGAATCTACCCCATGGCGGTATAAAGTGTTATCCACTATGAGGTAATTCTTAGACACGTGACATAATCGTCATCATTCATCCCATGAGAGGTGAGCAGGGACCTTCAATGTTTGTAAATATATAATAATATCTCCATACCATGTGTCTAAAGTTGAGATTAATAATATGTGTTCATCAACAAACGTATCTTCACAAACCAACTCCTCGGCCTCGCTAAGGAAATCCGATATAAGCTCTGCAAAAATTAATGATTTCTTCGATTTTGCCAAAACAAAATCGAGATCGAATCCTTGCAGGATGACAATCCATTTATTAGATTTTTCCCCAATCATCCTTCGAGTGAGGACAAATTGAAACGGATTGACATGGGCTACAACCAAGGTCTGGCGAAGGAGAATATAATGTCTCAACCATTGAACCGCATGTACGGTAGATAAAGCAAGCTTCTCAACATGAGAATAAAAAATCTTTGCGTTAATAAGGTTATGGCTTAGATAGTATATGACATGCTCTTGGAGCTCCTCATCCTCTTGATACAAAACATACCAATCGTCTCCATGGACGCAGCCACATAAAGTAGAAAATCACAGCTATAGTCTGGGGGAATAATCACTAGAGCTGATACTAGGGCTCACTTGAGTGCATCAAAGTACTCTTGGGCTTGATCATCCCAACAAAAGGTGGTGTCCTTCTTCAAAAGACGCATGAAGCCCCTAGACAAACTGGAAAAATTGACAACAAATCTCCGTAAAAAGTTTTCCATTCCTTGAAAACATTGAAGATGAAAAATATTTTTCAGGGGAGACAACTAAAGTATTGCCTCAACCTTCAAAGGGTCGACTCTTATACCCTCTTTAGAAATGATGAATCCTAACAAGCGACCTGACTTCACACAAAATATGCACTTGTGAGGATTTAACCTAACCAAATAATGGTGGCATCTTTCGAGTACCAATCTCAAGTGATAGGAATGATGCATTCTCATACGAGAATGAGCAGCAAGGTCATCCAAAAATATCTCGATAATCGACTTGAGATCATGGAAGATCAAGGTCATTTCCCACTGAAAAGTAGCTCCGGTGTTCTTAAGGCCAAAAGGCATTTTTCGATATGAAAAATTTCCCCAAGGACAAATAAATGCAGTCTTATGTTGGTCCTCAAGTTTAATTTGTATCTGATTACATCCAGAAAAGCCATCCATAAAGGAAAAAACCTCGCTACCTATAACATCCTTGACCCTCCGACTGGCGAAGAGGATGCTACCATGGTGTTAACCATCCGAGCTAAGAGCCCCGTGAACATGTACATGAATAAAAATGCTGAAACAAAATTATAAAAACAAGATGCATTGAAGTGGAACATACACAGATGCAATTATTTATCATACACAGCGGAAGCAACATACATTCATACAAGCATTCAACATGTTCACCATATTCATTAACAGTAAAATGATTGCAGGAGTAAAATAGATAAGATTACTTATATTATAAAGAACTCATTCTGCAACCAACTATATCACTGCAATGTTCCACCCAACCATAGGCCAGTGTGCTCATCAATCTCTCAGCAACACTGCCACCCCCAAGCTGGGCATGATTCTCCAATGAATAAGGGAACAAGCAGGATTACACGTAGCCAAGGATACACAAAACACAGCCAAGCCAACACAGTTGGGTTTATCAGGCCATCAACAAGACAGCCAAGCCAACATGGTCACATTTATTAGGCCATCAAGGAGCTGGGAAAGGCTAAAGGCTAAGCTGGTGATCCCATCACAGAGCTAGGAACACCTAAACCAGAACTATCCTGACTTCTAAGACACCCACACACACCCAACACAAGGAATCATTCCCTTCTCTGCTACACAGTCCCTCAGGCCCTGCCTTCCCTTCCAGTGCTATTCAGGGGTTGTGGAGAAGAAAGCCATCCCTCTAGCTCTGTCTGTGTGGTTTCCAAACACACCAGGTTTATCAAGAAAACCAAGCCAACATCCCTGCTCCCAACACAGTGCGAGGACCAACCATTGCATGCATGCAACTAATAAACAATTACAGCTTAACAGGGTAAAATGTCTCCCAAGTGAATTATACCATCCCAAACGTATCAGTGAACACAGCTCACAACATGGGGAAAACAACAATTCCAAATGTATCAGTATACACTACCAACAAACATGGAGAACAATAGCCAGTTCTGCACAATCAAAGCCACTGGGGAAAACTTACACAGACCACACTGGGGAAGAAATTACAGTCTCCCAACCTGCGCATGAGAGAAACTTGCACCAGACCCCAAAACACAGAGGAAAAACATATGTATAGCCATAAATCAGTAAGGGAGACCCCAGCAACACAACAAGTCTTGAGGGGAATGGTGGCAACCACAACTCATGGGAAGAGCAACAGTCCAAATCTCAACATTGAAAATGACAGAAAAATTACATGACCATACCAGTCTGTGAGGAGGTCATACAGCTGAAAATGTGAATGGCCCTTCACAGTAAATTGTGGATGAAAGAGCATGCCCCCCAGCTCACTGTGTGAGCCCAAAACTAGGAAAACTCCTATGCATGAGAATAATGAACAGACAATGGTGAGAATGCGTAGTAGTGGGAGAGTGCGCAAGTGTTTTAGCTCCATCATGGAAAGAGTGGAAATCCTATAGAGTTCGCTTCCTTTTTCCAAACATGAGGTTCATTGCTGGTGGAGTGTGCGGATGGGAAATGACGGACAATCCTGCCACCCCCACTCCCAAAACAATAAATGCCCCAACTACTCCGCTGAACGTTTAAGGTGGTAGTTGGATAAGAAAAGGAGAAATGGGAAAACCTAACAGGGTTTAACAGCTGGCACATGGATTTTTCCCATTGGTTCAAGGTTTGACACCTCCCCCCCCTTATCCTTGTGAAAATCATGCCCCTTCTCAATTTTGTTGCCGTGAACGTAGCTGGTCGGGCTATTTAATTAAAGGTGCATATTTACATGAGCACAAAACTCAATATGTATGCCACATGCCCCGATATACCATCGGTGACAATTTAAATCCAAAACATAGCATAACCCATCAATGGTGGGGCCTTGGCCTTTAGCTCCACACCATGATCATTTTCAATATATACATCAAATACATCTAATGCAATGGGGTCAAAACCGAGGTGTTACACTACCCGCACACTCATCCAAAATCTGATCAATAAATGGTGTGGGGAAATTGTCCTTAGGACATGCATGATTCAAATCACAGAAATCAATACATATGCAGATTGCTCCCTGCTTCTTATCCACTGGAACGGGGTTTGGAACCCACTCTATCAAGGGAACAGGATAGATAAAACCGGCTTTCAAGAATTTCTCTATCTCTACCTTAATCGCGGGTGCTTTCCTAGGATTCACTGCACGTAAGCGTTGTCGAACAGGATTAGCATTGGGATAAGTATTAATCTCGTGTTCGACAATACGAGGGTCAATACCTGGCATTTCGTCGTAAGAACAAGCAAAGATATCACAAATTTTTTTAAACAAATCGGTGTATTCTTGAATCTCAGCATGGGAACATTCTCTATCCTGCCAGGATCGCGAGAGATATTGACAGGATTCATTGAAGATATGTTTGCCATGTTTCCATCAGCCATCGGACGAGGAGATATTAATGGAACCATAGGACTACCAACTATCTCACTGAGAACTTCCCTAAAGTCCTCATGCTCCAAGCAGTCAAGCTCGGGAAGAAAGTAAGATCTATGATGGAGTTCATCCCATGGTGGCTCAACTCCCGACATGGCCTCAATAATCACTTCATCTGAAGGGAAAACATTGTCAAGGAAGTCGTGCATGTGAGAAGACTACATTTCCCATGCCAGCAGCACATAAGGGTCCTCCTCCTCCATCCGTGAAGAGGAAGGACTGGGCTCTGCAACACACTCAAGATTAGCTTGATAAGATACCATAGTTGCAGGCAATGGCACATTCGTCACGATGGGCTCACTCAGAGTACTCGGTGTAGGAAGAATCCAAGGATATTCCATATGACTCGTGTGAAAAGACACCAATCTCATAGATGTTGAAGCCTCACCAGAACTAAATCCTATCATAAGGATCGGTGCAAGACAACTAAACTTCCCATGAGGGATGGGTACATTCCTACACCCTCACTCCTAATTTATGGCTGAAAGTACTCAATGATCAGGATCGAAGCTCCCGAAGATGCGGTAACTGACGGATTCTTGAATGTCATTTGATCAATCGTTACGATATTCCCGTTATGTGGAAAGCATACAACATGGAACAAGGAAGAAGCAACAACTTGCATATTGTACATCCAGTTCCTACCCAGCAAGAGATTTTAGTCAAGGGGCACATCAACCAGCTTGACCTCTATCACAATGTTCTTCCCTCCCAAATGGACTTTAAGGGAAGGAAGGATCCCGTGTGGCCTAAAGATCTCCCATCGAACGCAATTAACATGGTCGCTGATTTAGATAGCTCAGGGGAACCTAAACCCTTCCAACATGATAAATACATCACAGAATCAGTAGCACCTTCGTCAATCACAGTGCACTTGACAGTCATGTTAAGACATTCTACATGAATCAAAAGAGACACATAGTAAGGAAAATGACGCTGAAGTACTGCGGTTTCAAATTTAATCACGGAGAATGAATCATCATCATTCACACCAAGGGTAGAAAGAAACGCCTTCCTTTGTGAAGGACAACTCTGAAGCACTTCCAATGCAGACATCGCACAAGGAGTGTGGCCTAAATCCTTGACAACTGAATATTTCTTGGTGGCTCAGGCATTAGGATTGTGCCCCGAAGGCTTAAGGACTCCCTTAGGAATGTGAGGTGTAGCTTCAGGTTTATCCACAGGTTTCTCAATAAGAAAAGGGGACCTGAGTGAATCAAGTTCCTTTCCTGGGCTGGGTTGTGACGAACCATAGTCGTTCGCATGGGTCACAACTTTCGCAGCACATACCATGTTAATGCAAATATGACCACTACCCTCCGGCGGATCTTGATCACCACCAGATTGATCATGGGTCCTCAAGTTCATATTTTGATTGTGAGGTAAAGGGTTAGTCAGCACAGCTAGGCCCTATGCCAAGAATCTCGAGGCTTCATCGATACGAGGGCACAAGTAAGTGAGGTGATTGTCCTTACACAACTTGCAAGGGAATTTAACCTTATGTTTAGCATTCTCATTCCTATTCCCACCCTTACAATTATTCTTACCCTTCTTTTTATTTTATCCAGGCTGCTGGTTACCCTTCTAGTCCGACGATTGTACTGAAATCACACTCGTCTTTTGGGTGGGTTGAGATGAATCCATGGATTGTCCCGAAGTATATTGGTTGATTGACAATTGACTAACTTGTTTTGCAACCGAATCCATAAGTTTAGCACTTGCATAACCAACAATGCCATCGGCATGTGGTCCAGGTTTAACTCTAGGGTTGAAACTAGAGCACAAAGCATTGGGAATGATCTCATATAACAAACCTGACTGAGCATAAATCAAATCCAGTTCCTACACCCTAAAAATCGCTTGTTCCTCATTTTGTACTCCGGATGTAGAAACATCCTACGCTATATATGGCAATAATGACTTAAGGAACCATTCAAGGAGGAATTCTGGTGATGTAAAGGATTTAATTAACCTCGTCTATGCCACTCTTGGATATGATTCAAGATATGTGTGTCTTTAGCCTGCTGAAATGTCGACAAGAGTTCAGTACCAATGTCATAACGCACTAGTAGCTAGAAGTGGTTAAGAAAAGTCATCACTAGGTCATCGAACAAAGCAAATGCCCCCCTAGATAGCTCTATATACCATTTCACGGTAGGCCCTGGAAGGGTGTGTTGAAACATCCTTAAATAGATGGAGTCCTGGTGTAAGGAATTCGAAGAGCACCATAGGTGAAAGGTAGTAACATGTTCGCTCGGATCCTCTCCCGGTTTTCCCTTGAATTTGGGTATGTCCGAGGGAAGCTTAGTAGGGACAGCCGGCCAAGCTGGGTCATGATCTATAGGATCGTTCATCAATATCGACAAGTCAGGAAGATTCAACATTACGAGGAAAGGGAGCCTAAGATGGTGAGGTCAATGGACCACTCCCTGATAGTTCTGATTCACATAGGTCTGATTACCACCATGGCCTTGGCCATAGTGCCCTCCTCCCATTTGACCCATATAGGGTGGCATGGAAGCACCATAGTGTGGTGTACCTTGACTATTTGGAGCTACAAAGCCATAATTTGGAGAGTAAGCAGGTTGTTGATACCCACCCCCATAAGGTGAAGAACCCTGTCCATAATGAGTACCATAATAGGGTCCATAAGTCATCGCATGATATGTCCTATGTGACACTCTATAAGTAGGAACATATGCTCCAAAATTAGGAATATACATCCCAGAAGTAGGAATGTGACCTCTAGAAGTATGAACATGGCCTCCCAAAACAACGGGCATTGCATGGAGCTGAGACACAACCTGCCTAGTAACCATAGTATGGACATAACTCGTAGCAACATTCCAGCCCGAAGGACCACGTGAATGAGGTGGAGGGTGAACATTCAAAGAACTAGGGATAGAGAACGAAGAGACCTGTGTAATTATGTATGTACTATTCCCTATAGTCACTCATATCGGATCTAGTATCCTAATAGGATCACTAACACTAGACCTAGGAGAAATATGTGATGTAGCTTCCACCACCGATATGGAAGGTGCAATGTGACTAGTGCTCCCGAGCCTCTCCTCACGGTAAGGAATGAGAGTGCCCCCATGCATAGTGTTAGGCTCGAACTTAGATTCGACATGAAATGCCAAATCATGTGTGGGAAAACCAGACATACCATAACTACCATAACTAGTGCTCACGGGTTCAAAATGAGTCTCATCGTCCTCTGGTATCCCATACCGACGATGCGTCAATGGGGAATCAACCCTAGAGTAAGTAGGTCTATGATGAAAGGTTCCTATCTCAGAAATCATAGGACCTAACTCAGTCAAGTTGGGTGAAGGATCATAGTTAGGAGTAAACTTCCCATGTTCCACATGAATGGGAGAAGGTGGTTCAGGAATACCTTCTATATGGTCTCCCATGGTGTCTGAATCAATGTGCGAAGTAGTCTTCCTGGACTGTCTATTTCTCTCTCCCAAAGGAAGATGAGATGTAGAAGGCAGAATCCATGCTAAACGACGACAATGGTGAGGAGCCGCACCCGAATCCACAATGACTCAAAAAATATAAAAGACTCTCTATCTACGCAAAACTTAGGCAAGCTATCGTGCACAAAGAAATCACCAATAAAATCTAAAGCCAAATATAAGAAATCAAGGGTAGGATAAGTGAGCTCCCGAATGAAGAAAGTATGTCTCGCCTAGGAGAGGCTTGAGACTCCCATACACAACAAGCAGAGGTACATAACCAATTATTGTGGCCCTCAGCTTCAACGCATAAAAAGACTGTGCTGTCTGACCCCAACCTGGACAGGACACCTACAGAATAACCCCTGCAAAGTACCCCCTCAATATCCTAGGTAAGGCCACTAAGGTCACCTCAATATAATCAATGCTTAGGTGGACAGTTGCAGGTGGGATTGACCGTATGGGTGGGGTAGCAAAGCCCAAAAATCTCGAAAGAGTCCCTAGATACGAATACAATCCTGGAAATATATTTGGTGCTACTCAGTTATGACTAGGAGTCATCCCAATCAATAACTTCTCACACTGCCTCATGCTTAACTCCCTTTCGAGAGGAGGATCCTGAAAAACACTGGTTATACCAAGGAATTTCACACACTCACCTGGACAGACACATACATGTTTTTGTTTATTGGTCTTGGAGAATTTACTCACAATGAACTATTCCAAGACCCTAAAACCTAATCTTGTTGGTGAACCCTATCGAATAAAATAGTGTAGTTCATTTTAATTAAGCGTTGATTTTAATTGGCTTTATTACTCAAAAGAGGGATATGGCCATGCAACTAATGGTCTTATGACACAACATGAAGTAAAATGCAGACCTAATAATCAATGCAAATGCATTGTGTCCATGAAAATAGGGTATGCTACTACATGAAATGCACAATTTTATTCAAATGATAAATGCAAGCTTTCCTATATGAAATCCTAACTAATACTCCAAAGCAAATCTAGTGCAAGTACTATTCAAAATGAAAAATGAAATGCATGATGATAAGCAAATATTTTGAATTTTTTGAAATAAAATGAGATATAAAAAGAAAAAGAATGATTCTACAATCCCTAGAGCCTGTAAGCACACTCAAGCAGCACTCAAGAAAATCACTAAGGTAAAAGAAGTCTAATGCACTAATCCCAAAACAAAAAATAAAAAATGCAATGATAAGAACATTCTTAAAAAAAAAATTTACCCTAAAAAAAACGTCTTTGGTTAGAAATAGAGGTGTATACAGACTCTAACAGTATCAAAGGAGACTCAGCAATCATCAAAATTCATCCAGCAACCATTCAACTTCCTCTAAAAGACAAAACTAAGGGCATAGGGGACTGTTCGTAGTAAACCCACGTGTATACGTGGAAATAGCAGAGAAACCCACATGTATACGTGACTGTGAGTTCAAAACTCGCGTACAGGAAGAAAGGTGCATAAAAATACAAGCAAACAGACAAGCTGAGGCAAAATTCACACCAATCAGACACTACCACATAAACATGCCCCCAGACCCGACACAGAAACAAGAGAAAAAGAGCAATTCAAAGTCATTGAATGTCGATAGAAAACACCCAAATGACAACTACTAGGAACTCCCCAGCGGAGTCGCCAATTCTATTACGAAGATAAATTCCTATGGCTTGGGGTACCACAACAGATAGCTTGACTCCAGAAATCAATCCTTTCCAATATGCAATAGAAATTAAATATCTAACACTAAAGGATCAGACCTCGTACCTTATTCCAGACGGTTGAAGTAGATCCCCGTTGAGCTTTCCAACTTCATCTTGAATTGTTAGATTACTTCCTCAACAACAAGTAAACAATACAAGCATACTATATATATTGGTGTTAGATCTATTCTATCATACATAATCAACAATGTATAAACATTTGAAATCATCCCATGGATAAAATATTCATTCAAACATACATCATTGGACAGGAAAAGATATTTCTATTAATATAAAATCAGAGATTACAATGGATACAACCTCTATCGGCACGTTTGTGAATCGGAGAAACTAAATCCCCCACTTGGGCCTCCAACACCTCAATCCTCCATCTCTCGATAGCAATCTCACAAGAAAAAGGAAAGCTTGGGAAGAACACAAAAGTGCTCCAAGGGAAAAAGGGATGCAGACTCAAGCACAAATTCCGGCAACAATGGACTATAGTTTCTTTGCTCTCAATTCTCTCATATTCCTTCAATGTACCAAAGAGTTCCTTATATAACTTTTCAAAGGGTCAATGAAAGGTCGAATCTGAGAGATCTCAAGGCATATGGAAGCCCAGGAGTCGAGTGAGCCAGATCCATGTCAAGGAAAACTCCAAAAGGATTTGGATTATGCACACATCTTGATGTACATTGTTTTAGGGGTCAAACCTGCGTATATACGCGATTAGGGGTTTAAAAGTCACGTGTATCATTTTTCACATGTTTTTAGGGATGGTCAGGGGAACATCAAAGGACAAAAAATGGTCCAAGGGGTCTAAGGAGTCTGCAGAGGGACAGGGGAAGGCCATACAAGTGTGATTCACCTGGAGTGGTAAAATCAGCTATAACACATAATACCTCCAAAAAAGCTACACGGATAAGAAAAGAAAAGATAAAGACTATCAAATAGGCAACTATGTCTACTTGAAAATGAAAGCAAAACAAATCTCGTTGAGCTTGGGTAGGTGTGGTAAGTTAGCACCTAGATTTTGTGGACCCTTTGAGATACTGGCAAAACGAGAGCCAGTGGCATACAAACTAGCTTTATCCACTCACATAATAGTTCATAATGTGTTTCATGCATCTTTATTGAAGAAATATTTTTATGGTACTAAACATGTGATTGATTGGTCCTTATTATAGGTGGAACTTGAAAGGGATTTTTCCCCTGAACCTATTCATATATTGGACAAGAGATAGGTGTAGCTCAGGAATTGCATCATAGTCCAGTTGAAAGTGAAATGGAAGCACTTCGAAGTCGATGAGGCTACTTAGGAGAATGAAGCCACCATGAGAAAGGATTACCCCACCTTGTTTCATGATTTCATTCCGAGTCCCTAGAACACCAAGGACATTTGTTTTTCTAAGTGGGGAGGGATGTAATATCTCAAGTTTTGGACTTAACACTTATCGACATGAGCCCCATTGATTATGATGTTCCCTTGATGTTTATTTTGATATACTGGGTCAAAGACCCCACTACATATTAACATGATGATTTGTTTGATATATTGTGTGTAAGCCAAATGCATATGATATGATATATATATATATGTTTGCTTGTGTTGGGCATGGACCCTGAAGCACATGATTGATGAGATGTTTTGTGTTGAGCATGAAGGTATAGAGCACATGAAAACAAAAAGATAAATTAGAAGTGTTGGACATAATCCCTAGAGCCTTCCAAGTTGATGTTGAGCTTAAGCTCTAGAACATCGAATCCTTGGCCATAGTATCCCTAGGTGTATCCTACAAGTACATCCTAGAATTAGTGCTGAGCGATGAGCTCTGCTATTGCACTAAGTTTGTAACTCCCTGTTTTTAGCATTGAGTATGGACTTTGGATAAGCTCTAGGAGTTATTGAAAAGAATTAATTATATCGAGTGAAAATGACTCGAGTAAAATTTTGATCTCATCTGACTTATATATAAGTGATTAAATAAAATTTCAAATTTATGTATCTCATCAAGTACTGAAGAACTACCATGTTATACGAGGAAATCCAACATGCAAGGATGTTTAGAGTTTCCTACCCTAGTAGACTTAACCACCTACCTGATGGCCTTAATGAAGAAAGTGTCATAAGTTCAAGGATCAGAATATATGATACCTAAAGACAAATGTTAACAAATAATATATATATTATTATATATTCTATACATGGTATGTATAAAGAGTAAGCATAGTAATAATATTAATAATGTAAGAAAAAATGAAAGGCTTCATCTATTATTATTATTACTAAAAGGTAATTAAATATTATAATACCCACAAAAGTCCAAATAGGAACTAGTTAAAAGTTCCTAAGTTAAAAATTAAAACTGCCTAAATTAAATAACATGGTTAAATCAAGAAATCAAACGATTCTTGATATAACTGCCCTTATGACTAAAAAGTATTTCTATAAAGTCCCAAGCGAAAGAGAGACTTGGGGTTCTCTTCCATTCTTTAGGAATCATTATTCTGCCTGATTATTCTCAAGAGAGTTCATGGAGAACATTTTTCTAAGAGGAAAAAGGAGAACTAATTCAGACTTGATATCCCAATTAGGGAAGCCTTACCTTAGGAGCTCTAAGCTACTTACATGTTGGAACCAGCTTGGGGGGATACAAACTAAAACAAGGAATGATTTTGGTTCATGGTTGGGTGGAACATGGTAGTCCCCAAGTGATTTCGTTATCTATATAGAGGTCAAATCTATCTATGAATTTTTAATGATGGGTAATTGAGTGTGTAGGTTTTCAGCCATTGGAATAAGCTTCACATTGTAGGTATGAGGTTCTTGATTTTCTATTCCAATATCTAGTTTATTTCCTGTTAGAGTATGTAAGGGATTATGTTATAATTCTTACCCTATGTTTGTATTTATTTCCTGTTAAAACATTAAGGGTTTGCATTTTATTTATATATCCTACTTCTATCCAGAATGTTTAAGAGTTTAGATTTTTTATTTTAAAATCTGTGTATGAAAATTAATTCCTATCTAAGAATTATTTAGGGCTTATTTCTTCTATACTTAGTTCTGCATTTATTTCATAGCTTAAACTTTGTTTTTCTTAAAACCTAGAAATTATTCTAAAGATAACTAGTCATAAAACAGATTAAGTTTAAAGTATAAGTTAAACATAACCATAATAAAACTGAAGTAATAAAGCTAAAACTAAAACCATCAAAGACCTCTCATGGTCTGTATATAATTTTATAAAGAACCAAGTTATAAACAAATATCATCCCTCATTAACCAAAGAAATCCATAAATCAAATACAGACAAGGTGACTATAACAACTAGTGGTTTGAAGTTATATTATAATTAAACACCAAGTCTCATACATCCATCTCATTCATAAATAATCAAACCACAAAATATAAATTTACCAGATCGTAAAACCCAGTAATTTTCTACATAATATAATAAAATACATCATTATACACATAACTAACTAAAACATAGCATAAATAACCCACAGATCACATGATCGATTCTTGTAGGTAGGAATGCCAACTAAAACCACACAGTAATAATCTTTTACAATCATCGCAACCCAGGATCAAATCCTGTGGAGTCCACTTGTTTACAAATCACCATATCGAATCCTATAGGATTCGTTGTTATCTTACTAAATGTCGTACCATTTTAAACTATCTAAACAGACCATGCTTCTATAAATTCACAGTCCGTAAAACAAATTCACCTAATATCTACACGGAGGTCAAAGCCCCAAATAAATATTACATTACAACTATTTTCATGGCCCTCGACCCTTTCCATAACCAAACATAAAAAATTATCCAAACTTGCCCAAAAACCTGTCAACTCTATGTTGATAGTAGCAACACCCAATCGAAGGATTACAACCATTGTCAACTCTTATATTCTATTATATAGAAATAACTATAACGGCGAATCAAAACATAAAAATGATAATTCATTTAACCAACAAACAGTCGCAACTCTAATGGCAGGAATGCCATTTCCATCTACGACATGGCTCCAAAGGCCAAAAAACACAAATAACGAATCCATATAATAACTTAAACAAGGATTGTGAATCCACACAGAGTCAAACTAATTCCAGAAAGTGATAATCATACCTACGATTCGTGACAACATGCAATTTTTGTATATAAACAACCATTAAACACACACAATGTTTAAATACTGTACATTTCCCTTCTTAAAATGAAATAATAAATTACACAGTCATGCCCCCGAGGCCTTGCACCATGGCAAGAAATGGTGTTATCGCCATTACCAAATAACATAACCTTAATTATAATACGAATATCATGTCAAGGGTTACCAAGCCACATTTGCTACATAGAGTTCCTTTTCATAAAATACAAATACATTAGTCTCATCCCAGAGGCACAAAACCCCAACAAAACCCCAAGTTGTTAACACATCCATGATGCATTACATTTCATTTTTATAAACAGTCCCTTTCCCAAAAATGCAGCCATTAAAACTTGAGCCAAACATTCAAACCCAGGATGAGATTTGACTCTGTCACAACAACCACGTGAGAGAGGGACAAGTTTTAAAACTTGTACAGCAAGGCTTACCTGTAATGGGTATGGTTTTTACCTCAAGGCGACCAATGACCCACGTTTCTTCATACCATACACCCTGCAACACAAAATAAATCCATGATAAGGAGTATGATTTGAACACCAAACGGAACAAATAAAACCATGCTGTTAAACCAGAGTGGATGCGTACCTTCCATCAAGGCCAGCCTCCCAAGATCCACTCCACCACACAGCGCAGAGGTAGAGCTCACGCAGCCATGCTGCAAATGACCCAAACAAACACAAGAGCCCAATCCCTAAGCTTGAGGCCCATGCTTTCCAAGGTGAATTTATGTCACCACCCTGGCCTCCATTAGCATAATTTGAAACCCATTTTCTATAGTTCATGGCACCCTTTAAAACATGTTCCAAACAACCTGTAATACATAATTTCCATATTCTGTATCGAATACATAAGGTGTAGCCATAGTCCATGGCACATGGAATATGCCATGGAGGGATAATGTTAAGTTTTTAGAACCATACACCAAGACTATATTAGAGAAGGAACCAATTTATAAAGTATCAATACCATATAAAATGTGTGCCATGTAAATAATAAGTGCAATAGTAATGAAATCAATGTCATAAAGTCCGTAAAAATAATGATAGTAACATGTATAGCTTAGACTAGTGAAACATCCAGTTTGATGTAAATATCAACTAACAACAGTCATCATAGTCACTAGGATAGGACTGTAAGTACCTCTTCACCCAAGTTGTGCACTAGCAATGAACGGGAAGTAGGTCTTGTTTAACTTTTACAAGCAGTTTCCATCATCAAGTGCACCTGCATGTGACAAGGAAAGGAAGTGCATTAGTTTTTAATAACTAAGTAAGCTCCGAAGTGACAAGTAGAAAATAGTTACCTCTTAGGTGTTTATAAGGGAAACAATTCCCACCACTCCACCCCTTTTTCAATAACAAGTTAAGTCATAATTATTTATACAACAGTAATAAAACCTTATAACCAATGTGTACGTAATCGAAACAACTAACATACATACAATTACGTAACCATAGATCAATATAGTAAGAAACATCACAACAACATAAGTATTACATTAATAACCAGATCAGAAAATATGAAAGAAGGACATAAGAACAACTTACGACAATACAACACAGTAAAGAAAGTACGACACAATCCGCATAGTTAAATAATTTCCAACTCAAGCAGTAAATTACTAGCCTAATAAATTTATTTATTTTTCAAATTTTGGGGACATTACAATCATTCTCACAACCAATAAACTAGCTTTCCTATAGATACTGAGTAATTAGAATAAAGCGTATTCTTGTCAAGATATTCTTACTTGTAAGGAAACAAATAACCACCACTTATCTTTCTTGAGAGAGTTCAAAATATTTAAACCTTATTTATCACTTAAAAGTTTTTTCAACTATCATGGGACCATTCACATGTTAAGTCCTTTTAAGAGTAAAGTGATTTCACTGAAACATACAAGGTCAATTGATATAAATTCATCATCATTATAAATATAAATTCTAACTACTTAATGTGTATTCAAAAACATGTTAAATCTTATGATACCATTTGCTTACTAACCAGCACATATATTCCAATCATAAATTCTAGGAGATACTTCCTACAAGTCTAATCACTAACTTGGGCCAAGCTTATTCACCCTTTGGATACATGAAATGAGCGCTATTTTTTTAAATATAATCTTCATATAACTCAATTCATAATTAAGATTAAGTACCTTATATACTCTTAAGAACTTGATATTATAAAGTTAAGAGTCCATTCAAACCCATGGATATGCATTAATAAATAAGAAGTTAGACTTCAACACTAGAACACTAAACTTCATGTTACAATTAAAAGGAAGGACTTGACCAAAAAACGTTTTTCAAAAAATCAAATTTAGTATTCTACAAACATAATATGATTCTCAACCCCTTTTTATTATTATTAAACTATAAACCTCAAGAAAATAAAACTCTCATCTCCTAATTTTTCAAGCAAGACGCCCTGGGCACTTCATAAGGGTGGGCATGTTTGTAGTGGAGATTTCTCCTTTACTACGCGTAAAAGCACCAACCTTAGCTTGTATAAAGAATATAGAAGAATTTAATGATAACAAAATAAACAAGACAACAAAAATAATTTTTGGGGGGGTTTTTTCAAATTTATACTACTAACTAATGTAAGAAATAACAATTAACACATATTTCTTTTAAAGTTGGGCCATCGTAGCCGTCCTAGGAAACGATCCCGCGGCTCCATGGTTTTGGTCTCTAGTCTCTTCCATAGCTAGTTGTCGGATGTAGGATGGTTCCAAATGGGTATGGAGAAAACTCAACATACACAGTGGGGAATGGTGTGACAAAATATGGGATTAATAGAGAGAAGTGTATGGTGTGACTGAGAGAAAATGACAAAAAGTGTTTTGGAGGAGTCCTTCACAATTTATTTATAGTATGGTCCTCAGGTTTCGACCCATAGTATTTTATTTTCCATGACCTATTTATCTATGGTATTTTGACCCATTCTCCTTTTTAGGGGTTTTGACCCGTTTTGGGAGAGAGTGGGGATAGATCACAATAAATGCTCATCATCCCTTCATTTATGGGAAGGAATAATTATGTTTTGGACAAGTTTTAGTGGAAATACAATTGTGAAGGTGAAAATGAAGGAAATAATGTTGGAAATTTGATGTATGGTTATGGTTTAGACCATAGAGAGCTAGGTCAACAACTTTTGTGTTAACATATTTTCCCTTGATGTGTGAGGGTAGGATCTCATCATATGGACGATGAGCATCATAGGATCATGGGAAAATGGTGACAATGGTGGAGAGACTAGAGAGGACCACAGAGGAGTAGAGCTTCCTGGTTTGAACTACGGTGGTTTTTGTTTTTGTATTACTTATAAAAAATGGATGAGATACATATAATGTCTGACATGCATATGGACGAGGAAGGCATACCCATGCTCGTAACAATGTCTCAAACAACAAATAATGGGGATGAAGGCTTAAAATTTGGGAAATGATCAATACATATACAATGGTGATATATAATGGTGGCCTCAATGGGAGGCTGAATACAAATGTTGATCTGAAGAACTGATACATATAAACAATGGAATTTTCATGGAATGCAATATCATCACAACTAATGCTCTGCTGGATTTAGAGGTATACATAATTGGATGGAATCAATGACTGAGAGTCTGAATATTTGCGCTACAATATACAACATAAAGTACTGGAGATATGAGGAAGCATGAAACTGATGGGATTCTGAACATTATCGCCAACATAGTCTGAGAATCACAAGGGACATGAGACTGGATGGATCTTGTAGTAAAATCGCCAATGCGCTAGAGTGAGGTGACAACTTGGGTATTCGACCAAATAATGAAATAAACAATACCCTGTACGAATCTCAATGGTGCGATTATATAGCTAAAGTCAAGCACGTGATACACAACCAACCCAAAAGGCACTAATGACTCCTTTCAAGTGGTCCAAGGTACTCATCAATGAGGTGGATGAAACCAAGAAACATGGACCTATGGGTATATCCTATAGAATAGATGTGTTGAAGTCAACAGAGGGAGACCTGCAACTAAGAAGGCAATGATAATTTGTTGATTATAAGAATGAGGGGGATAGCCAAAGGTGTTGAACAATTGGGGGATTGACAGACTGAATGGGGAACATGGACAAACGAGTACAGGGGACTCAAACTTCCTTTGTTCATAGTAAGACGGTAGGGATGACCTGGAAGCAAATGAAACTTACTCATGAGAAAGAGAGCATAGCTGTAAAACTAGTAAGATAAATGCAATGGGAAATGCTAAGGGAAGTAACTGGAATACTGATATCCATGGGAATTAAGGGAGACTCATTGTAGAGTACTCTGAACAAAGACAACCCAATGGGGGAAAACTGCCATAATGTGAGATCATATGCATTAGAGGAAACTTCAATTCAAAATGGGTCTCCTAAGGAAAATAATAAAATAATAGTTAAAATAATAAAATGATATTTATTAATTTTCGAGGAAGAAAAGAAAAAAACTACTTTTTTTGTTCATATTTTTGACATATCTCCCTGTGTTTTTACTCAAATTTTGATGGAGAGAGCTCGTTGGATGTGGAATTAAATTCCTCGTCCAACCAGTACCCACTCTGAATACTTTTTATGGACCCCACTACCCCAAAAAAAAGAAATACCTGAAAAAATGTGATGATGATACTTTTGATGGACCTCGTTACCCCAAAAACAAGAAATACCTGAAAAAACGTGATGATGACATCATCATCACATTTTTTCAGGTATTTCTTATTTTTGGTGTAGTGCAGTCTGTCAAAAGTATGCAGAGTGGGTAATCGTTGGATTTAGAATTTAATTATGCATCCAGGGAGCTCTCCTGGTATAAATTTGAGTAAAAACACAGGGAGATATGTCAAAAATATGAACAAAAAAAATAGTTTTTTTTATGATACCTATCCCCAAATTTATATTAAAATTTTTTTTAAGACCTATATAGTATTTAAAATTTAAATAAATTCCATTGGCTAACACATGATGAAATGGAATTTGAATTAGGGTTGAAATGCCCATTTTGAGTTGAAATTTCCTCTAATGTGGTGGCACATAGAGACACCATTTGGGCCTTCTTCATAGTTTAAAGAGCATGAAGAAGGGATAGAAGTATGCTCAATATGATATGATCTCATGGATTTGTAGTGAGCTCGAGAAGGTAAATGCTCGAAGATTTTTTCATGTTTAGAGAGTCTGAAAATAGGAATAAGACTCCATTGTGGTATATTTTTCGTAAATAGTTTCCTAAGAC
Source organism: Pseudotsuga menziesii (assembly GCA_001517045.1). Taxonomy (NCBI): domain Eukaryota; kingdom Viridiplantae; phylum Streptophyta; class Pinopsida; order Pinales; family Pinaceae; genus Pseudotsuga; species Pseudotsuga menziesii. Next base: position 415,860 of record LPNX010879069.1, on the reverse strand, counting down.
CAGAAAAAGGATAAAAGTATACAAAGAAGAGCTCTACCAACCTTTGGGGGAAGAGAGACATCTTTACCGTAGGTATTCCAACCAATTCAGAAAAGGTTAAACCTATAATTACTGGATGATCATTCAAATACTTTTACGGACATGAATGAAAACAAGTTTCCTTGGCAATATTTTCTTGATGAGAGGGTTGGAAAAGAGCTTAATGACAACACATAATGAGTTCTTTCATAAGTTACGGGCCCTATGTCTGACAAAGCATAAAATGATACAAAGGAAAATGTTCATAACATGAAGGTGCTAGGGTGGTCATTTTCTTTTAATATTCTATGTAGTCTGAAAAAGGAGATAAACGAGGCTGCATAGACACCCTTTCAAATACTTTACGAGCGTGAAAGGATGTAAGTGTGCTCCACAATATTTTCATTCTTTTAGCAGTTAGAAAATATCTTAACAAAAACTCTGTAATGGTCATTCAAGCAAGGAGGAAGTATTCAATGTATGGAAAGAGGTTATGTTGTGAACATGAATTATAGGAATAACAATGGGAACTTGATGGTGCCTCCTTTTGAGATGATGGTGTTAAATTTTCATATGCTTAGCTAAGAAATCAGTATTTCATTTCATTTTCATGAAAAAAGCATATAAAGAGGATCACTGAAAGATAGACAAGCACAACCATAAAAAAGGAACACAAAGATTTATCCTGGGAAAACCCTAAAGGGAAAAACCCAGCAAAAGCTTCCTCAATATAGATAACCCAAAAAGATAAAAGATAAAACCAGGAAGGAGATCAAATCTTGATCCTCCTCCTTCCTCAGCTACTTCTCTTCTCCACTAATGCACTACACAAGTGAGAGTGTGTGTGTCTCAAATGAGGAGCACTACACCTCTATTTATATTCATCCGTTCACTTAAGTTAACTCATTTGACATGTAGTCTCAAGTTAAATCATGTAGGCTCGAGTTACACATGTAGGCTCAAGTAACCACACTAGGGTGTTGATGACCCACCTTTACAATTAGAGGGGACTACCTCATGACTCTTATTAGTTCTTCCGATTAGGAGCATTGGGGTACAATGTAATACAAGTGGTTCTCCCGGTAGGACCATCAGGGACCACAAAAAGATACATATAGAATATTCTTCGAAGTTACAATATTTCAACACTCCCCCTTAATGAGAAAGGTATTCTACAACAACATCAACGGCAACAAGAGTAGAGATAGGGGACATCATCAACATCAGCAGGGTAACACATCTCTAAATCATTGGAAGCTTTTCAACATCATGTAGTCTTCATCTTCAATATTCAGTCTTCATCATCAACAACATATTCAGTCTTTGATCAGCAACATATTCATCATTTTGATCTTACAATTAGCAATGACATCTTCAGCACTTGGACCTTTCGATCAACAACATCTTCAGCACTTTGACTGTTTGATCAGAAACAACATCTTCAGCATTTTTACCTTTCGATCAGCAACATCTTCAGCACTTTGACTTTTCGATCAGCAACAACATCTTCAGCATTTTGTCCTTTCGATCAGCAACATCTTCAGCATTTTTAATTTTCGATCACCAACAACATCTTCAGCACCTTGACCTTTCGATTAGCAGCAACATCTTCAGTACTTTGATCTCTCGATCAACACTTTTCCCTTTCGATCAACAGCAACATCATCATCATCATATTCTGAACTATGGATCATAATCATCATCACATTCTGATCTTTCGATCAGAAACATCATCATCATACTCTGATCTTTCGATTAGAAACATCATCAACATACTCTGATCTTTTGATCAGAAACATCATCATCATACTCTAATCTTTCGATCAGAAGCATCATAATCATAGTGCGTCATCATCCTACTCTGATCTTTAGATCAGTACGTCATCATCATCATACTCTGATCTTTCGATCAGTACTTCATCATAATCATCAGCAATAACCTACAATCCACAACTCAAAGACAGAAAGTCTTTGGATCATTTTTGGACTTAAAGTCCAGGGATGATACAATCCCACCACATTCTCGACAACCTAAGTTACCAAATTGATTACAGGAGAATCAGTCCCTATCACTTTAGGACTAAGTCCAAGGACGATGCAATCCTACCACATTCTCGAGGACCGAAGCCACTGGATTGATTATGGGAGAATCAGTCCCTATCACTTTAGGACTATGTCCAAGGACGATGCAATCATACCACATTCTCAAGGAACAAATCCACCGGATTGATTATGGGAGAAGCAGTCCCTATCACTTTAGGACTATGTCCAATGACGATGCAATCCTACCACATTCTCAAGGACCGAAGCCACCCAATTGATTATGGGAGAATCAGTCCCTATCACTTTAGGACTATGTCCAAGGATGATGCAATCCTACCACATTCTTGAGGACCGAAGCCACCGGATTGATTACGAGAGAATCAGTCCCTATCACTTTAAGACGATGTCCAAGGATGATGCAATCCCTCTTCATTCTCGAAGACCGAGGTCTCCAAATATATTATGGACAGATGTCCCGGGATGATACAATCCGTCTTCATTCTCGAAGACCGAGATCTCCAGATCACTTTAGGGAAAGTGCCCAGGGATGATACAATCCCACCACGTTCTCAAGGACCAAGGTCATCGGATCTATTATGGACAGATGTCCTGGGATGATACAATCCCTCTTCATTCTCAAGGAACAAGGTCTCCGGATCACTTTAGGGAAAATGCCCAGGGACTGAGGTCTTCAGATCACTACTCGCCCTTTCGAGGAAGGCCTTTGTGAACAACACCAAGCTTTTCTTGAAAGTGTTTGAACTCTACTTGAGGCAGAGGCTTCGTCAGTACATCATCATCCAAACCATCATCATCTACATCTTTAGTATCTAAATCCTGATCTATCACCATCTGTATCTCTAGTATGTGAATACTAAAAGCATCATCATCTATATCTTCAGTATAGAAATACTGAAAGCATCATCATCTCTATATTTAGTATAGAAATATGGAATCACCATCATCTATATCTACAGTATGTAAATACTGAAATATCATCTATGTCTTCAGTATGGGAATATTGAAATCATCATCATCTATATATTCAGTATGGGAATACTGAAACATCATCATCTCTATATTCAGTATAGAAATACTAAATCACCATCATCTGTATCTACAATATCATCATCTTCATCTTATCTTGTATGTAGAAATACTGGATTTCTACGTGTTACATCGGAACACAGGGTTCTTTTTCATCACAACTGTGGTTATCACATAGAATCAGTGTTGTGTCCATCTTCAGGTCAAAGAGACCTGATATCAGCTTCTGAAGCCATATGGCTTCATGACTTAGTAGAGCAATCTGTTATGTATTCTTCTTCAACCGTGTTAAGAGAAACACAGGACTGTTTCCTACTAAACCATGAAATCATAGCAGGCCTCAAACAAAAGCATATACCTGATGTGCTTTTCCTGTCTGAGATACTTCCAGCCCAATCTACATTCATGTAGCCATAAAATCTATACTCATGGCTACCATCATAGTATAGACCAAAGTCTATAGTCCCTTTCAAATATCTCATCTTTTTTTTTTGCAGCTACTAGGTGAACCCATATTGGTTGAACAAGATATTGACTTAAGGTGTTCACAGCAAAACAAATGTCTGGTCTGGTATTTGTTAAGTACATCAATGACCCAATGATATATCTCTCATTCCCTGTCAAGAATAAGTCATCCACATATAGTAATAGAATGACAAGTACATCTTCTACAACCTTGTAGGAAAGGTTAGGATCGACTTTACTCTTGGCAAAGCCCATCCTCATCAGGAAACTATCTATTCTTCCATACCAAGCTCTGGGAGCTTGCTTCAGGCCATAGAGGGCCTTCTTCAACTTGCATACTTGATTCCTTCTGTCTTCAACTTCAAATCCTTGTGACTATTCGATGTAAACCTCTTCCTCAATCATACCATTAAGGAAGGCTTGTCTTTACTTCATCATGGAAGAAACTACCATGATAGTTTTGAAGGAAGTGTACCTTGCTTCCTGGAGTAAGTGTCTCTTTAGAATTAATTCCCTCTTTCTGATAGAAACCTATAACCGCAACTCTTACCTTACTTCTATCAGCAACATATCTTATCTTGCAAATCCATTTGGAAGATACCACATTCTTGCTTTATGGTTTGAGTACTATATCCCAAACATCATTCTAGTATCATAACATCTTCTATGAGTTTATTTTCTTAGGTCATCAACATATCCTAGTCTTCTGTATTCAACCTTGAAGGTTGGAACCTTCTTTACTCTTGGTAAATTCTTGATCCATGACAAAGCTATCCATCATGTCATACCATGTCGAACTCAGATATAATTTTCTGTAGTCACTCCCCCTGAAGTGGAGTATCATCTTCCCTCTTCATTCTATGCAGGTGGTTCTATGCTTGATATATACTGGTCAATAGAGTATGCCATGTCATACTCTATTCTTTCTGGGAAGAATCATGAACCTTTCTTTGTACACTTGTTCCATCATATCATATACATCATTCCCCATGATCAACTATTATTCTTTGATCATAGATTCGTTCATAGCATTCTTTTCTTCATCTTGAGTTATCTCTTGTACCCATGGTGGTCTTCATCCTTCAAGGTGGATCTACCACTCTCTGAATCTCTTTCTTCCGTCATGGTGTCTCTGACCCTGGGAGCTTCAGATTCATGTTTATTGGAGTGAATCTTGAATTGTCATCACTTGTTCTTCATAACAAGTGTCAACCTTATTTTCTTGTAGGAGGTTGTTCATGACCTTTCCTACAATTCAAATGCACTAGTTGCATGGTTAGAACTATTTCATAAAACATATGCACAATGACAACTGTTTAGTCAATACAACATTCATCCATATCTCACATAAACTTTCTAGATGCCTTTCATCTCCACCATGACATTATTGAGATCGTGCACTAATCCAATATGTCAGTAAAGAGGTTTGATAAGTAGCAATGGAGAGTTGTATAGCACCATGAGCTACTTACCCATCACATGCATATTAGTAGTATACAGTCATTAATGCAAACAATCTATCATGCATAACACATCAACTAAATATAATCAAATGTATAACAAAACAATATCATGAAATGACAATTGAATACTTATCTTTATTTGTTTCATGGGTATACTCCTTCTTGAGTCTTCAGGTTCATCGTCTTCTTCATTCATGATAGCAAATTTTCTTATCCAAATGCTGAGGTGGATAACAAGCTCTTCAAGATTTGAGATCTTCATATTCCTCATTGATTGAGGGATCTTCTTTGGAAGATGAGAGCTTGATATTCAGAGACGAGCTTCTTCTTCTTCCCAAAGTCTGCTGAAAGTAATCACTTCCTTCTGGAACACATTCCTTGAATGAATGAATTCCATGATCCTAGGAGGCCATTCAAGGTGGCCATCACCACTTCTGCATTCTTCGCTTCTTATTTCCCCCCTTGAAGTTGTTCTTTGATTTGAGAGATCCTTATGACTGCATGGTCTCTGCATTCTGGATCTTCACATTCTTCAGTTGGTTTCTTAAGGTCATATTCCGATATATGTTCTTCCCTTCAAATATCTTGGTCAAGGAATTAAACCTCAACGATGTCTTTAGGGAAGACACTTGTAGTACAAGTTGATTCATGACTGAATCATCAATGATCTTCTAGGATTTGACCAAGTTCTTCTTGTGAAAGGATTCTAGCCTCATCTCCCTTTGAAACTGGAACCTCTATGCTCATGTAGGTGTCCAATCCATTTTCTTCAAAGAGATCATATACTTCAAGGCTTGGAAGTTGTCAAATTCACCAAGCTTATCATCAAGCTGATGTGATAGATCACTTTTAAATGAGAACCTCAAATGAACATAGCAAAGGATTAGATCTTACCGATTTGAGGTGTCTGTCCTGGTTCCAGAGCTGGCTAATCTAGGGTTTGTCACAGAAACCCTAATTTCAAAACTTGGAATCTTTTAGATATGATTGGATAGACAGATAGATCTCTTCAAATGGAGCTGTCCAATGTACTACATTTCTGAAAACAGTGGAGGGAAGCTCCCGGAACAGGAAGCCCTAATTTTCCAATTTCTTCTGCAGAAATTCCTGTAACGGTTTCTATGATATATCCAACATTTCTGCTCCTCTATGTCTGAAATTTTGTACCAAGGTAACCTCACATTTCCATGATCGAACACCATAGGTTTCATCAGAATTTGTTTTACCATTTTGGATTTATGATCATTTTCCCAAGGTGACCTGTTACAGGAATGTTCAAAATAGCTAAGTTGTACGTCATGGCACGTGTCACTGGTTCATCTTCTGAGTCTGATATTCAGACCACCAAAATTAAAGTATGTTCCCTTTCTGGAACATCTTCAAGAATTCAATTTGGACCTCTGTTTCCCAACATATTGCAATTCTCCCCAGGTGTCCTGTTTAGGGATGAATTCTGGAAGAGGCTGGAACCCTAACTTGGAGAGAACATATCTCCTAGAATACATCGATTTTGAGGATGGAGTTTGGATATAGTGTTCATCAGGGCTGTATATTCGGCCCCTACAATTTTCAGCTCTTGATCGTTTGACAATCTCAGAATATAGTGAATGTACCAAATGTAGCAGTTTTAGTATTTAGGGTTTTTCTAGCTCGGGGTCAAACTAGGGTTTGACTTTCCCGGAGTTTCACCCAACCAAATTTATTGATCCAGGTCTCTAAAATTCGGTTTTGATGAGGAGAAAAGTCCTATCCTCGTCTCACTCAAAAACTCCTCTTCTGTAGAAATCCCTAATTTCCACATCGAAAACTGAAAATGCTCGGAATCGAATTCTGCTTCGACAGAAAGATGCGCCCTTCAATGGAAAGTCATCCTAGCATACTTTTGCTGATGGACTATGGAGAGAGACCCAAAAAGTAAGAAGCCCTAGATTCTGTAGCTACACAATGTCTTCTTCTTAGGTTAGCTCTGATACCATGTTAAATTTTCATATGCTTAGCTAAGACATCAGTATTTCATTTCATTTTCATGACAAAAGCATATAAACAGGATCACTGAAAGATAGACAAGCATAACCATAAAAAATGAACAAAAATATTTATCCTGGGAAAACCCTAAAGGGAAAAAACCAGCAAAATATTCCTCAATATAGATGCCCCAAAAAGATAAAAGATAAAACTAGCAAGGAGATCAAATCCTGATCCTCCTCCTTCTCCAACTACTTCTCTTCTCCACTAATGCGCTACACAAGTGAGAGTGTGTGTCTCAAATGAGGAGCACTACACCTCTATTTATATTCATCCGTTCACTTAATTTAACTCATTTGACATGTAGGCTCAAGTTAAATCATGTAGGCTCGAGTTACACATGTAGGCTCAAGTAACCACATTGGGGTGCTGATGACCCACCTTTACAATTAAAGGGGACTACCTGTTATCCACCTAAATGGCACGTCTCCGTCCGAGTGCCGACATCCGTCATGTTGGCACACACAAAGGAATTCTATGGATTGAAGGTTTCCTAAAACACTATAGATGGGATTATTACAAGATAAATTCCTCACCCATACAGCTGGTTACTTTGACTTTTTAACTGTCAAGTTATATCGTGACCCTATATATATACAACTCGTGGATCATCCGCAATTGTCGGTTGGGTTGCTCTTATAGAAACTCGCGGATCATACGCGGGTTGCTGGTCTTGATACCCGTGGATATGTCCCTTTTACATTTAAAATAAAAACACACGATTACTTGAGATTAGGTAAGCCATTTACCTTAATCTCCTTAACTGTCTCAACCTCCTCAACCTTCGAAACTGCCTTATTTCACCATGTATAAATACAGGCCTTGGGGAGGGTGTTTGATACATACACTTGGAGAGAAAAGTTATGCTGGTGGAGTTTATACAGAAGTCTTTGGAGCAGTGGAACTCATAATCCTTTGGTTGCAGAGGAGTCCTTGTCTTAGGCGTTGGGTTGTAATCTGAACCTCCTCATTATTGTTAATAAAGAGAATCCTTCTTCCATATGTGTCTTGAATGTATTTCATGTATTGTGGTTTGATAAATGTTTATGTTTCAGCATCCTATATATGATTTGTCTAACCTGTTTATATATATGAATCATCTTGTATTTGGAAGACTGAATATTGATAGGTGAAGGAGAGAGCATCCCTGAAGACTTTAGAGGAGAAGCAGAGCGGAAGAGGACAAGCTAGGATCAACCGTCTTGCATCAGGTGAGTCTTTCCCATCCTCCTATTTCCTTTACTGCACTCTAGAGTCAATTGTCTACAAGTTAATTGAGTATGTTGGTAACCCCAGACCTTAGGTTATAAGGTGCATAATACTGTACAACAGAACTGGAAACTCCGCTAGGGAACCCAGACTATTGTAGGTTGTTTCTGTCACCCTTAACCAGTCTTTGCTTTGAATCCTATGTGTGATCTTTTATCTTGGTTCATACTTGCCTTAGTATTTGAAAGTCTTTGGAATTTTTCTTGCTTTTGACAAAAAATTTAATACCTATCCGCGAGTTGCCCTTGTGCATAGTAGCATATGCAAATCTACATACGCGGGTTGCTATATTGAACAGTCACGTATCATCCGCGGGTTGCACTTATATACAGTCGCGGATGTGCCTGGAAGTAGGGATTTTTTAAGTTAAGGTTTGCTTGTTCCTTTCTTTGTGTAATCCCTGTTTCTGAGTTGATTTTCTTTATGAATGTTGTGTAGCTTGTTTGAATACCTTTGGTGATCACACTTTGTGCTTTTTCGAAAGTCCTTGAGTCTCTTTTGCTTGGATTATTTCCTACTTGCATGCTGAAGTAGTTTGGACTGTTTGGGTTGTAGATTAAAGTGTCTCTGTCCAGATCAGTGATCAAGGTCTTGGGCTCTGTTTTTCCAGTCTGTCTTTTGACAGTGGATGCTTGTCACTTGCCTTTATAAGTCTATAGTGATTTTTATCATTGTGTGCACCCAAGCTAGGGTTCCTAGCCTTCCTTTGTTGGTTGTCTTTTGGTTCTATCAGCCCGTTTGCCTCAGTTTGTTGCTTTATACAGTTTATTTAATTCAAGTTTTCTCAAGTATAGTTCATTGTAGGTGCATGGTAGAATTTTGAGTATTTTTAAAAGTGAAAAAAAAACATTGTTAAGATTTTGCATTTTGTTTTTGCATAAGTAGTGTTTATTTCAGTTTAAAGATATTATCTCAAAAACTACAAAAAATATAGGCTTAGTTTCTTTCATCGCTGCTTTCAATTCATCAATACATATTTGCAAAAAAGAAAAAGAAGTTTTCTTTTATAATGGTAATTTTGCTTTGAATACACCTTTACTTTTATTTATTTCTTATTGAGTCAAAACACCACAAGTACACCACCTCCATTTCCTTCTGAGTAATAAACAACCCTTTAAAATGAACGCATAAATTAAAATTTACTAGTAATCTTTTGTTTTTAGGGGCCTTTCACCTACTAGCTTAGGCTAGACTTGTGGGCTAGGAAGTGTAAACTTCCCACAAGTTATAAAACTCAAATGTAGTGGACCTTTCTTTAGGTAAATCCTTGACTTTATCGACTGTATATGGGAATCTCCTCTCAAATGGGAGTTAAGCACGAGGCCACGTGGAGGCTTGGATAGAGGAGATAACCCTCTGAATCCTTGTCAAAGTGTAACTCAGGACTTTTACACATCTAGGGATTCTGTCCTAGACAGAGTTTCGGGATCAGCTACCCTGCCCATGCGTACGAGTCCGGCTTGAGACTGTCCCCCCAGACTATTGGTATAGCCAAGGTAGGCTTTAGTCTCTTGTCTTTTAGGGTTCATACCTAGGTAAACCGAAAGGTTATTTCTGGTTCACCTTGAATGGGCTTGGAAGGTAACCCTTGTTGAAAGTGTAGGAGGGCAGTTGGGTGATTCCTCCACTTTTGCCTAAGAACCACTTCAAGGATGCCAAGTAATCGTTCATCAGCTTTCTTCGGGAAAGTATATCTTTTACCTTTGTTTGATTGCTTGAGGCTTTAGGATTTTTATAGTGTATGATTTGTGGTTTTGCCTGTGTTTAGTTGGCCTTAGGGTGTGATTTTCCAAATTTTTAATTCTAGAGGACCAACCTGTTAGAAGGTCAAGAAGGTTGAGAAACCTTCCTCCTCTCACCACATTGGAGCCTCCACCTTTACCCCAAAGGTGGAGATTAGACACTGATGGTTCATTTGAACTGGTAGGAATAAGTGAAGTTCTTGGTGAACTAGAACTGATAGCTAACCATTTTGATCTTGATACAGTCAAGATAGAAGAATTGTAGACTGACGAGTTTGAAAGGAACTTTAACACCCCCTTGACTGATTTAAAAGATCTTGTGATCGTTCAGGTTATACCTTTTGATTCACCTATATTAGGTGTCCCTGTGGGTAGGATCATGTCTTCTGCGGAAGAAAATCCTGTTGTGTTCACCTTAACCCTTCCAGTTGAAGGGGTACTACCTCCCCCAATAAGTGCCCCTAGATCTAGTTTACCTTCTACACCTTTGACTCCAGCGAGCCGGGTGGTTCAACCACCGGTTCACTCAAACCTAGCAGGTACTTCTGGTGACATGGTTACTGGGATCCCCAGTATACCTACTATTCCTTCTTCCTTTCCATATACTACCCAGAGTGTTCCGGTAGGATCGTCGACATTTGTCCAAGGATTTCCTTGGAATGGGGGGCATATTCCCCCATCCAATCCATACGTAGGTCCACCTCCTTCATATGTAGGAGTGCATTTTGGGAGCAACACCACTTATAGGCAAAGTTTCCAAACCCCAATTTTGGTCCCTTATACGAGCTCTCCCTTTTCGTTGTTTAGCGGAGGGATACATGCTCCTATCTTTCAAACCCCTACTCCTATGGGGACAGCTTGAACTTCTTACACTACACCTCCCACACACAATCCTGTGGCTTACGGATGGAATCTGTTTCAAAGCAACCTTCCCACTTCACAACCAGTGTCAGGGGGAAACCCCACTTTCACCTATGGGAATTCGGGGGCAGGTCCCTCTAATCCCCAAGCTGGCACATCTAGTACCCCGGTTTGACCCAAACTTCCATTCCTGGCAACTTTAAACTTTCCAGATTTGTCAAAATTGATGAATGACCCGGTTAGGCATGACCCCTTGTGGCCACCTGTTCCCACCAAATTGCCATCTAACATCCCTAAGTTCGAAGGCAATACTGGTGAAGATCCTGGGGCTCATGCCACCACATTCCATTTATGGTGTTCTTCAAATTCGTTGAATGAATATTCAGTGAGGTTGAGGCTGTTCCAGAGAACCTTGACAGGTACAGTGGAAAAATGGTATATTGAACTGCCTTCTGTTGCTTTCAATAGTTTCTGGGACTTGGCTAGTGCATTTCTCAGCCACTTTCAGCTTCCGGTCCAATACGATTTCAGAATGGACTTGTTGTCTACTTTTAGACAAAACAAGGCTACCCACATCTCAGATCATATCCAAGAGTGGAGGAGGCAAAAGATCCTTATAAAAGCCACTATCCCTCCTGAGTTCCTTTTAGAGTGGTTCCTTAAATCACTGTTGCGATACATATCTAAGGACGTATCCACATCAGGAGTGATGAATGAATAAGAATCCATACTCAGGGCCCAGCAACTGGATTTGATTTATTCACAATCTGGGATCTTATATGAGATCATCCCTGAGGCACCGAGGCCTTCGCACGAGGTAGAGAAGCCTAAGCCTGGACCCCATGCCGATGGTGTGGTTGGATCCGTTAACTCTCCCACCGTAGAGTCTTTGACTAAACAACTTCACCAATTGTCTATCAAATAGTCTATGATGGAGACGGAAAAGGCTTCCCCCTCCCCCCAGAGTGCAAATTTTTTTGCACAAACCTCTCAGAAGGGCAATCAGCAACCCGGCGGAAAGAAAAAGAAAGGCAAGAAGGGAGAGGGAAATCAAAACAAGCAAAAGCCCGTGAACAATGCTGATGGGGGGAAAAAAGAAAATAAGAAGGTCAATTTCCCTTGTAATTTGTTCCAAGAGGACCACCTTACTCACCTTTGTCCCCTTATGGATCAATCCCAGAAGCTTCTTAAAGCTCAACAACCGGCTGTCCTGAAGTATCCTTTTCTCCAAGGACAGAATTGTGCTTCAGCTTCTAACGTAGCAAGGGGCACTCAAAATGCCCCAGAACCAAACTATATCAACATGGTTCGATCTTCAACTTTGTTGCAGACAAGGAACAAAAATTATGATACTGACACTTCTGAGAAGGGTAAAACTGTAGGTGAAACTTTGAACCCTCTCACAATAGAAAAGCCTGCTGAAACTATGCCGAAGATACCAAAAGGTGTCTTCAAGAATACCTTGCATAACCCTAATGCTAGGGCTTCTTTGAACTACTCTGTGGTTGAAGACCTAGCTCAAACCCCATGTGCAATGTCAGCTTTAGAGGTGTTACAGAGTTGTCCTGCTCAGTGGGATGCCCTCTTAGCAGCTTTAGGCAACATGGACTCTTCGAGTCTCATGGCAAAATTTCATTTGTCTAATGTTAAAATTCTCCTCCCCTATCATGTAGCCCTATCAATAGATGTCGTCCATGGTGGTAAGACCATTGGAAGGGCAGTTGTTGATGAGGGGGCCTCTACATGTATTATTTCCTTGACCTGTTGGAAAGCTCTTGGATCCCTAGAGTTGGTCCCATCAAACACTTTTCTTACTGCTTTTGATGGAAGATCCTTCCGTCCGCATGGTATCCTGCCAACTTTTGAGATTAATTTGGTAGGCAAACCAGTGTCTGTTGAAGTAGAAGTGATTGATGCTCCTTTGGACTACAATCTGCTTTTGGGAAGAAGTTGGACTTATGCGATGTCCGCTATTGCATTGACCGTTCTTTGTGTAGTGGTTTTTTCACATGAGGGCAAGTTGGTTACTATTGATCAACTTGATTTTACCTGAAAAGGCCATTTAGAGTCTAATGAGTCCACTGTGCCATTGGTTGATCAGGTCAAACCTGTTGCACAGAGCTTGGGGGCTGGAATGTACACATCACTAATGGGAACATTTGATCTTCCAGCCCCGGTTAATTACATTGGTTCCACTAGTGTGGGGAAGTCCATCGCTACGGTTGTCGATAGGACTGATCCTTGGGTTCTCCCAACTCCCCATGAACCGGAAGTTCCCTTATCGGTAGTGGAGGTAGCTTATCAAGCCATCACTCAAGCCACTATTGATCCCATTCCAAATCCTTTAACAGTCTTGGACAATTTGGAAGAAGTCTATTTGCCTGCATGGGTGGAAAATTCTTCGCTTTCCATAGATTGTTTAGACATAGTTTTACCTTCCGATGAAGCTATTCTGGAAGCCATGAGTGGACATGATAAGATTTGTGAGGATCTTCATCATTGATCCTATTTTATTCCAGAACTAAGTAGAATAGAAAACCAAGAGTTTTGAGTGAGACTGTCAGAAGATGTTGATATACCTATCAATCCCTTTCCTAGGGAAGGAATGTTTGCCGAGGGGAATATGGCAAATATTTCCGTCACTATACGTATTAACATCTCTATAAACCATGATGTCATGGAAAACATATATATAGGTGAAAATTGTTGTCTTGAAGAGATTGCCATCTATACTGCCCTTTTTAAGGAATTTCGTGATGTCTTTGCCTGGTCATATGAGGAGATTCCAGGCATAGATCCATCGATTGTTGAACATGAAATCCAGACATATCCTGATGCCAAGCCTGTTCGACAAAAATTAAGACCCCGTGAACCCGCGTAAAGCGGTGGTTGTGAAGGAAGAAGTTGAAAAGCTGTTGAAAGCTGGGTTTATATATCCCATATCTTTGACTGAATGGGTGTCCAACCCTGTTCTTGTTGATAAAAAGCAAGGGACTATCCACGTTTGTATAGAATTTAGAAATCTCAATAAAGCTTATCCTAAGGACAACTATCCCACACCATTTATAGACCAGATCATAGATGCATGTGCAGGAAGTGAGGTGTTTTTGTTTATGGATGGTTTCTCCGGCTACAATCAAATCCAAATCAAACTGGAAGACCAACATAAAACTGCTTTCATTTTCCCTTGGGGTACATTTCCATATAAGAAAATGCCCTTTGGATTGAAAAATGCTGGGGCTACCTTTCAAAGTGCTATGAACTTTGCTTTTCATGACATTAAAGCCATTGTCGAACCATACCTTGATGATCTGCCCACACATTCTCGTAAGAGGATCCAACATCCAGATCATTTATGGTTGATATTTGAAAGATGCAGATATTATAAAATTCACTTGAATCCCCACAAGTGTGTTTTCTACGTCGAGTCAGGAAGATTACTCGGATTCATTGTCTCTAGTAGAGGCATCTAGGTGAATCCATTAAAAGTTGAGGCCATTTTAAATATGCCTCCTCCTCGTTCTCTCAGGCAAATTCAAAGCCTGCAAGGAAAGTCTAACTTTCTTCGATGTTTTATTGTTAATTATTCCAAGATCACTAAGGGTTTCATGCGCCTACTCAAACAGGACACCCCATTTATTTGGGACGAAACCGCATAACTTGCGTTCGAGGCATTGAAAAAAGCTTTGTTGTCGGCACCTTTATTATGTCCACCAGATTATTCTAGGGATTTTATATTATATCTGGCAGCTTCAGAGTCGACCATTGGGGTAGTACTAGTCTAGGAAGACAATAATCTTGTTGAGCATGTCATCTATTATCTTAGCCGTGCCTTGGCTGGACCTAAGCTTAGATACTCCCACGTTGAGACATTAGCCTTAGCAGCTGTTTATGCTGTGCAGAGGTTATGTCACTACATTTTACTGAGGACCACCATAGTAGTGGCGGATGTAAATATGTTCCAATATTTTTTATCCCGACGGATTGTTGGGGGAAAATTTAACAAGTGGATAGTCATTCTCCAAGAGTTTGACTTGGATTTCCAATCCACTAAGTCTAAGAAGTCCTTAGTTTTTGCTGAGCTAATAGTGGAATTTCCTAATGAAGAAGATGTAGTGGTTGAAGATGACTCATTCCTAGATGAGCACGTCTTCCTGATATCCACCTCTGATCCTTGGTACAGAGATATTCTTATATATCTCCAGAATTTGAAGTATCCTGCAGTTTCCTCTAGGGAGGAACGACGTAAGTTACGCCTTCATGCCAAGAACTACCTCATTATAGGAGATACATTATATCAATGAGGGGTAGATTCTATGTTGCGTCGTTGCCTCACTCATGAGGAAGCGGAGATTGTCCTAAATGATTCCCATAGCGAAGCATGTGGGGGTCATTTATCTGGGTTAGAAACAGCCCAGAAGATATTGCATGTCGCTTATTTCTGGCCCACGAACTTTAAAGATTGTGTGGAAGTAGTGAAGCGTTGTCATCCATGTCAGCTTTACACCAGGAAAATGCAGTCACATCCTGCTCTGTTATTTCTCATTGTCTCGGTAGGCCCCTTCATGAAATGGGGAATTGATTACATGACATGCAACCCAGCCTCGACTAGGGGGCATAAATACATCATTGTAGCTATTGACTATTTCACGAAATGGGCAGAGGCAATGCCTACTTTCAAAGCCGACGGAGAAACAACAGCTTTCTTTGTATTAAATCAGATTATTGCATGGTTCGGTATACCCAAAGTGATTATCACTAACCATGGCATTCATTTTCAAAATAACATGATGACGAAACTGACTACCATGCTCGGATTTAGACAAGAACACTCTTCTCCATACTATTCGCAAGTAAATGGTCAGGTTGAGGCTGTCAACAAGACTTTAAAAAATATCCTTAAATAGACAATTGATGCAGCCCGCTCTAATTGGCACATCATGTTATATCCTGCTCTTTGGGCCTATCGAACCAACGTAAATACTGCTACGGGTTTCTCCCCTCTCCAACTCATTCACAGTGTGGAAGCAGTTACTTCGATTGAATGTGAAATCCCGTCTCTTCAGATAGTTATTCATGTGTTACCTGATACGACTGAGCTTGAGGAACATCTGGTACATTTAGAACACCTCGATGAATAGCGTAGAGATGCACTGACTGCTAATCAGGCTCATAAAAATAGGGTTAAATCTTAGTATGATAAATCGATCAAACCTAGAGTTTTTTCTGAAGGGGAACTTGTCTTGCTTTGGGACCAAGATAAAGAACCTCTGGGGGCAGGAAAATTCAAGGCTATGTGGTTAGGGCCCTATGTCATGTCGAAAGTATTAAGTAAAGGTGCATATGAGTTAGTTGATTTTGATGGGAATAAGCTGCCTGAGCCTAGAAATGGGATCTACCTGAAGAAGTACTACGCTTAGGCTTAGCACTTTTTCTTGTATTTTTCTTGTATGTATTTTTATGTACATTAGGTTGTCAGTTTTGTTTTATATATATATATTTGTTGGTTGTTGCAGATTTCTTACGAACAGTATATAGGGTTCGCTGATGGAGCCAACCGTCATACTTGTAACCTAGCTTCAGCAGCATGGGTTATCTATTCTCCCTCAGGACAGCTTGTTGCTGCAGGAGGCACTTGTCTAGGTCTGGATTTTAATAATGTTGCTAAGTATAGGGTTTTCATTGAGCTCCTATGGGATGCTTTGTCACATGGCATTACCCAGCTTGAGGTCCATTTGCACTCTCAGTTGGTGGTTTCCCAGCTCAATCGAGCTTATCAGGTATGAAATCCTATCTTATTACGTCAGTTCATGTAAATTCGTTTATTGGAAAGACATTTTGAGGTTATTAATTTCAATCATATTCCACGAAACCAAAATTCATTGACTGATGCATATGCTAATTGTCATTTTGGATTGG
>LPNX010879069.1:373564-398808 GCA_001517045.1 Pseudotsuga menziesii | reverse complement strand
TATATATATATATATATGTAAAATATCTGTCTATAGATAGGTCAAGTCTGATCCTTAGATCCCGTCATATACACAATGTACAAAAATGTGGATCATAGTCCATCAAAATGCCCTAGAACTAAGCAGGGCCGCCTTGGCCACTAGGACCTCCTTGGTCCCCATGGTCCCTCTGCACTCTAGCTTCCTCAGCCTCCTCGGCTTCGGCAGCCTCCACCCCATCTCTATATACGAGCACTTCTCTAGCCACTCGTTTGAAAAGACGTAGCCAAACCGGTGGAACCCCCACAACAAACTCCTGCATGGCTATAGGGATATGCTCAATCCGCATCGTAGGTACTCGTTGGGTCAGCTTGGCCAACTTCCCCTCTAGTACCATGATCACTCCTGGATCCTCTCCCATGACAGGATGAACAAACATGCGATGGTTCCCTTCAGGGCGGACCAGTCCAATATCTGCATTTTGAGACATAAATAGGGTTAAGACTTGTACATATGTATATATCTATCATTGAAAATTTCATAAAAATTTGAAAATGATAAAAAAATTACTTACCTAGCTCACCCCATGCTCCTCCTGGAGGGAGGACAAGGTCGGGGTCACCTCGGAAGTCCATTCCGGCATATGGAAACTGCTCGAATGTCGGTAGCTGTCGTTCCCACCATGTGTAGAAGTCATCATCATAGACACTGTGTACTGAGTCCCCTTCTCATTGACGGAGGAAGATGTCTCCCCACTTGCTCAGCCTGGGCTGACATGGAGATCTGATCGGTAAAGGTATAGCGGGGCTCAGTGCTGGTACTCTTGAAGAAGAAGAACGCCACTAATATACTTGCATAGCCAAAGTTCTTGAAACTTCCTCTCTTGCAGTCGGATAGGTGTTTCCTCATAATGGAAGCAACTCCCGAGCACCAATCATAGAGAGCACCTCTAAAATAGTCAACTGCCACCCTCATTTGATTCCTGGTGGTGAAATGTAAAGATGTTGATTCTGCAAGTCTCACAATGGTACTAGCTAATACCTGGAGAGTAAAATCTTGGATATCTGCAATTGGAACGCTAGTACCTCTTCTCTGAGTACCCGGTGTACAGAATATGTCTACATAGTTTTGGACACTTAAGGGGTCACTGCCCCTGCCAATGCCCTCCAATTTCACTGGTACTCCCCGTTGTGACAACCTGGTAATGAAATATATGTCTTCCACGGTAAGCTCTAAGGTTTCACCTTGTAGATTGAACATCCCCATATCATGATCCCAATAATTGACCATGAACTCCAGTATGCGGACATTGGCCCGCATGGGTGATGTACAAAAGAATTTCAGGAGCCCACTGGTCCTCAATACATGTATGTGGGTGCACTTTGGAGCGCCGCTTGATCCATTATTTCGTGCTCCCTTTCCCTCCATTCCAGCACCATATTTTACCTAGAAAATATAAGCAATTGGATTCAGTATTTCCATATCAAAATTCAAAAAAATTTACATATATTTAATCTTTTTTCCACCACTTAGTATCCACGACTATCTCTTTAGACAGGTTGCGTACCATCCGCAACTGTCTAGTTAAGCAACCCGCAGATATAACGCGTATCCGCGAGTTTCCATATCAGCAACCCACGGATGCATACTGCTACAGTTTAGGATGCTGTTAAATATTGAATTCACACTTAAACTTAACATTTGTTTGGATTAAATTGAAGAGTCTAGGGTGTAGACTTACCTACAGCTGGCGGATTTCGATTTCGTCGGTCCAATTGTTCACAATGATCGATCAAAGGTAGAGGGTAAATTTGCTTTTTATGGCTCAAAATTTCAAATGGTGAGATTTGTTTTAATTTTCAACCTATTTATAGAAACTATATTTGATAAAGTGGGTCTTTTTCTATAGTTTGAAATGTCATCAACTAATACCATACTTATTGTGTCTTGGAACAGGTTTATCACTTTTTACAAAGTGTTGTTGCTCCAATAGGGTGGTTTTGTTATTTCCAATACATGTTGGCATCTTTTCACTCCACATTAACCTTAGCATTCAACATTTTGCCATGGACTATGGTATTCTAAGCCATTAGTCCCTTATCTCTACCATTGTTCTTCTGTGGCTAGGACCTTCTTTCATGAGTATCCTTCTTATATGCCTTTGTCATTCTTTGGTACTCATGCCGCCACTATTCCAGGTTCAGGGGTATCCTCTTAGCTGTTTTTCACGCCAAATAGAGCTTCTTTTGAATCTCTTTTTACAAGCTATCCCTTTATAGGACTCCCCGCCCTTATGGAGTTTCTTTAGGCCCAGGTCTGACTCCTTTAAAACAGACTTGAATGCCGAGTTATCTCGTCCATTCAAGCTCGTTAAGAATATGTGAACGAGCATCCGCATTGGAGGTAGGTTATCTCTTTCTCAGACCATGTGGAATAATACAAGAAAGGATCACTCTCTTTTCTTTTGAATTGAGAAGAGTATTCTCAGGTATAGGTTTATCACTTTTCTGGACCTAAGGGACTAAATTTACAGAAAAGGAACACTCGGTTTGAGCTTAGTTTTCTCTTTTTCGTGATCTGGACCCAAACATGAAAAAGATTTCGAGTGTACTTTGTGTCTTTGTCATGTTCGTTAAACACTTAAGAACAAATCAATGAGTTTATTGTTGTAAGCCCCATTTCTCGTAACCAAATTATGGATATTTCCGAGTGATCTTGCTTTCCTTCACACTCGTAAAACTCAAGCTATTTTATGTTGTTCTAGAAGGAGCGTTGGGTAGGTGGTAATTTAACCTTTTTCGAACCTCCCTGACTAAGTACGAAAAAGGTTCACCTTTTATTCTTGGGAAGTTAAGAGAGTTCTTCTATGGTTTGTTTTATACTTTTTCGGCCTCAGGAGACTAAATTGGACGAAAAAGGACCCCCCTTGGAGTCTTCTTTGGCGTTTTCAAACTCTCTAAATGTGAAAACACCGACTGAGCATGTACTAGTTCGGGCTCATTAAATACATGAATCAGTGACACTCTCAAGCATTATTTTCCCATCTCTTCAAGCTTGTTAAAAAATGAAGAGGGAACCGAGTTAACTTTCCTGGACTCGTTAAAATTTAACAGGGAAGGTAAGGAAGAAGTTTTCTCTTGTTTTCAGTAATGGCAGCATGTCATCGTTGAACATAGCACTCTTTGTTTTCAGATATTCATGTTTCAGTGTCCACTTTTGTTCAGTTATCACTTTGAGTTTCTTACTCCTCCTCTTGTCCATTACACCTGGGGAATCTGATCATGTCTCCTACATGACAGATAAGTCTAGTTGTTCTATCTTATACGCTGCCTTGGGTCATCTCTGTGTTGTGCTCACTGTTCAAGGACTCTACTCAATGTCTGATCTCTAGCCTGATCCCATCATTGTTATATCTATTAGCTATTTGTGTCTCCCTTCTTTTTCCCAATTCCTAGTCACTCTTGTGATCCGTTGGAGGATCTATTGCCTTCCTTATCACAGCATGGTTCTGTTTCAGCACTTCCTGATGATGAAGACCTAGAGTTTTGACGATGGTACCTCAGGATTCACTTTCATCATTGGTGAATTCCTTTGCTTCAGTTGTTGATTATCATCTATTGACTGACAAACTGTTGAATCCTTTCCATGTTCGACTTCAGCTTACCCTTATTCACATGGCTTGGATTGTACTGGTTCTTTGGGATCTTTTATGAAGACCTTGGTTCCTCATATATGGACTAAGTTGCACAAGATTATGTTCTATTCCTCTACACAGCTTCCAGATCTTTGAAGACTCATCATTGTATATTGTGGCTTCGATCCACCTTTGTAATATACGTGGTTTTATACCCGTATCATATGATGTACTCAAATATTGTAAAGGAGCTAGTGTTCCAGTAAATTGAACATAGAATCCTCAGATGTAACTTTGTATATGACATTACTATGTATTTGTTTCAGGTACTCTCTCTGCTCCATTGGATTTCTGAGTTCTCCAAAGATAAAGATTGTAATGTATTTCGGCCATCGTTCCCCTTTGACCTCACACATTAGGGGGCATCTGTTATCCACCTGAATGGCACCTCTCCGTCTGAGTGCCGACGTCCCTCATATTGGCACACATAAAGGACATATATGGATCGAAGGTTGCCCAAAACACTATAGATGGGCTTATTACAAGATAAATTCCTCACCCATCCAGCTGGTTACTTTGACTTTTTAACTATCAAGTCATATCCACGACCTTATATATATACAACTCACGGATCATCGGCGAGTGTCAGTTGTTGCAAGTCACGGATAGATGTATCCGTGGGTTGCTCTTATAGCAACTCGCGGATCATACACGGGTTGTTGGTCTTGATACCCGTGGATATGTCCCTTTGACATTTAAAATAAAAACATGCAATTACTTGATATTAGGTAAGCCATTTACCTTAATCTCCTTAACTGTCTCAACCTCCTCAACCTTTGAAACTGCCTTATTTCACCATGTATAAATACATTCCTTGGGGAGGGCGTTTGATACATACACTTGGAGAGAAAAGTTATGCTGGTGGAGTTTATACGGAAATCTTTGGAGCAGTGGAACTCAGAATCCTTTGGTTGCAGAGGAGTCCTTGTCTCAGGCGTTGGTTTGTAATCTGAACTTCCTCATTATTGTTAATAAAGAGAATCCTTCTTCCATATGTGTCTTGAATTTATTTCATGTATTGTGGTTTGATAAATGTTTATGTTTCATCATCCTATATATGATTTATCTAACCTGTTTATATATATGAATCATCTTGTATTTGGAATACTGAATCTTGACAGGTGAAGGAGAGAGCATCCCTAAAGACTTTAGAGGAGAAGCAGAGTGGAAGAGGACAAGCTAGGATCAACTGTCTTGCATTGGGTGAGTCTTTCCCATCCTCCTATTTCCTTTATTGCACTCTAGAGTCAACTATCCGCAAGTTAATTGAGTATGTTGGTAACCCCACACCTTAGGTTATAAGGTGCATAATCCTGCACAACACTACCTCATGACTCTTATTAGTTCTTCCGATTAGGAGCATTGGGGTACAATGTAATACAAGTGTTTCTCCCGGTAGGACCATTGGGGACCACAAAAAGATACATATAGAATATTCTTTGAAGTTACAATATTTCAACAGATGGATGGCGGTAACAGAAGGCCAAGTTTGTAGTATGAATGGAGAGGATGGATCGTCGACATGCCAGTATGTGTGTAGGGTGATTTGCGTGGTGGCATGCAAACTGAGGCGACTCCCAAAAATGGCCCAAAAAATCCATGGAAGATATCAAGACATGGGTCTCATAAAAATATATAGGATGGAAAATAGAACTGAGTGGTGCGAACGATGTCCCAAACCGACGTCGGATAACTCAGCGGTGCACAGAAGAAAAACTAGACCAAATGGAGGCCTATAAATAGGGAGGACCACATGACATGTGTCATTTTTACTGGTCAATGTTGAGTTGGAGTGGAGGACCCCATAACACAACTCTTGATTTCTTTCAATTGGACCGATGTTTTTTCAATCTGTGACTTCGAGGTAAGAGCTCTCATAAAACTCGTTATTTTTAGTGGATTGGCTTTTGGTTTTTCTCACTTTGGGGGCCTTTTCTAAGACAGAAGGGTTCTTGGGGCTAGGTCACACTTTTCAAGGGAAAAGGAGTGACCGAGGTCTCTCTTATTAGGCAGACAGATGCAACCCAGTCACACATGTTCGAGAGATAGGCACGACCTAGCTTGCACCTGTTTAGTCTTTTTGAGCAACTTTGGTCACACAAAAGGGACAAACAGGGGTGAATAAACCTAGAATTAATTTGTTTTGCATGATTGGACCTAAATGGGACTGTGTGTATGTGAAGGATTCCCTAGGTGGCATGGTAGGATTGAGACATTGGGGACCACCATGTGGAGGTGCATGATGACCTAGTGGTGCAAGGTTTTCTTGCTCAATGTGGTCTATGGAAGTTTTTATAGATTCCACTTATGCATTCAACAAATATTTTGTGAGCTTTTGGGATCGAGAGGTAGAGTGATTTATTATCCAGGGTGAGTGGATAGAGATCACACACCTTTATGTGTAGTTTTTGACTGGAATCCTAGTGCTGGGCGTGATCGATGACACTAGATTGAAGCTCACACATGGGGTGTCACTAGATAACATCCGCAAAAGGAATTGCTATGCCTGATCATATGTGGAAATGTTGTACATAGTAGTGTGCGACATCAAGATTATTCAAAATTGAGTGATAGCCATTATGGGGTTACGTATACTAGGATCATCGAGACTGCACAACATCTCAGGTGGTCAGCTCCAGATGGTGGAGTGTGTGTTGAGGGGAACCTACTACATGTGGGCCCATATGTACTTAACTGTGGTTCGACATTGGCTGAACTGTGCTAGTTCGGTGGGAGGGGATTTCTTTTTCCCCTCGTTCTTGTGCTCATTCTTCTTTGAGTGACTGATTACACTACCACAGCATCTGGCAGTGCGTGAGGGGAGACCTTGTGAGCCTCGCTTGAGGAGGTGGAGTGAGATGATAATCAGAGAGGGAGGCAGCTTGGTGGGCCCTCTCTTCACCCGAGAGATTTTCATACAGTGGCAGTAGCTTCTAGTCCTTATAGAGGACTATCTGTATGTTGTTATGGATTACCGCAGAGATCCTAAGATGCCTCAATCTCTGCGACAGGTCTGGGGACCTGATGGTATGTATACATGATTCTTTTTGTGGTTGCATCCATATATAGTTTACTATGTTCATGGAAGCCAGTTTATGTGTGTGATAGATACTGATGACATACTGTGTGCATGTGCAGATGTGCAGCCACACCCTCTAGTAGGATATCAGAGGTCCAGGGGTAGGGTGGAGGGTTCAAATCCACCCACTCATGGACATAGGAGGCGTCGAAGTGTTACATTATACTCACTGTGACTCAATGTGGAGCACTTACTAGAGGGGGTCATTGACGATGGGTGGCAATACCTTGACGATGACTTAATCACTGCATTTTATAGGGCTCCTCTAGAGTGGATATCCCTTATGAGGAGGATCATAGTCACTGCTAAGTATTTCAAAGCAATGACACATGGTGACGTGCCTATGGAGAAGGAGGAGGAGGAGGAGGAGGAGGACATTGAGGAGGATACAGAGTCTGAGGAGGATGACTCTGAATAGCATCTAGTGATGCTACCCTCGACACGGCAGTGCATTAGAATTTTTTGGATTATATGTATGATCAGCTAAGAAAGCTTATGGAGCTTCTCATTTTGTACTGAACATTATGATGTGATATATATATATATATATATATATATATATATATATATATATATATATATATATATATATATATATATATATATATGCACATGGATGCAATTTTTTATGTCTTTTTAATGGGTTTTTACGAGTCTTTTGTATGATTATGATGATGCCTATATGATGTACATGACATATGTATGCATTACTATATGATGATGCATGATGCAGTTTATTTCCTATATGTGATGATTGATGTGTAACTCTAGAACCCCATTAGGCATTTGTACTACTACACTATTGAGATTTCTCGAAACATGCATGAATGAAATGGATCAAAAAGTCTAACCAAATGTCTAGTGCACAGAAACTTTCTAAAGAGACAAGGATCAAGTACCCGGTAGCATATATTCAACTGCGAGACAAGCAGCTAGGAATCTAAGACAACATCAAGGCAATGAATGCCCAAGTGGAGGGAAGCAATCAGGAGACCAACAACACCGTCATACTCAATTTGATTGTTGGTAGCAATACCAACACACACTTTTTCGATATGGATCAACTCATGTGACGGGGAATAAATAAACCACGCAGTCGAGGCGATATTATGAGACCATCTACTCACTCCATCAACAAAACCAACATAGCAATGAGAGGTAGGATCCATCTAGAGAAATGAACGAAACAAACTGTGACACTTGTGGAAAGAATGATGCAAAAAAAAACAAAAAAAACAATGACACAAGTATACTTCATTATGAGTGACTTCAAGCATAGAACCTCTTGAGGTAGAGCCCATTACATGGATTCTTTAAGAGGTAGCCATAAGAATCAGTAAGGATGTATGCCCCCTTGTTGAGGCATCGATGGGAGACATATGGGCCATACCACATGGAATCAAACTTCCCTTTCCCTAACTTATCATTGGCTTGGTCATAGACAAGGACCAAATCTCCCTCACTAAAGGTGTGAGGGTGGACGTGGTAGTCAAAATGGGACTTCGATCGAGTCTTGGATGCTTCAATCATCTCAAGAGAAGCACGACGGTCTTCATTGGTATGTTCAAGCATAAGTAGGATATTTTCTAATGATTACGTATCCAGGAGAAGTCCAATGGTAAGAATATGGCATTCAATGGTAAGAACTTATTTCCACACCATGGACTAAGTGAATTGGGGTAAAACCAGTGGTGGCTTTTATCAATGTCTGATAAGAATAGAGGGAGGAAAAAAAAAAGTGCTTCCAGTTGGATTTGTGTTTATCCATCATTCATTGGAGCATGGTTTTGAGCAAATTATTGACAGGATCAACTTGGCCATTTCCCTAAGGATAATAACAGGAGGAATACTGGTGTTCAAACTTCAACATGGAAGAAAGCTCTATCAAAACAACGCCCTGAAAATGAGAACTGTGGTCTGAGACTATCTATTGGGGGACACCAAAATGGGTGATGATGTGGTTGAAAAAGAACCCTTCCATAGTATCAGCCTTGTAGTTGAATGTAGGCATGGCCTCAACCCATTTTGTGAAATAATCAACTGCCACAATGATGTATTTATCGTCTCTAACCAAGGGAGTATTACAGTTCATGAATTCAATTTCCCATTCGCAGAAGGGACCATCTATGATGATAGGATGTAAGAGTGCGGGAGGTGTCATTTCTTTTGGGGAAAAGAGATGGAAATTACAGCAGTTCTTGCTTGCATGGATGCAATCGAAAAAAATGGTGGGCCAAAAATAACCGGTACAGAGGATCTTTTGGGTGGTGGCCACCATATGCTCCACTGTGACAGTCGTTCAGTACTTTTTTCAGCTTCATCGTGGGTGACGAAACAATGGAATATGGTATCAACACCACAACGGTACAAGACATCACCAATGAGGATATAGAGAGAAGCTTGATTTCGGATGTGACGATGATCTTCGTGGATTTAATGGGTCCCAAATTTTTGTGTGCACAAGTACATGAGAATTCCCCCATACCATGGGTCTTCCTTGGAGATGACAAAAATAATTTTGTTGGGAATATTGATTGTGATAAGTGGTGAAGCGGATGACGATGGGAGGTCTACCATTAAGGCAGCTAATGCCAAATATTTAGTGCTTTTTAGGGAAACGAATTCCATATCGTGCTCTTGGAGAAAAACAATCCTCTTGGAAGTGCAACCTTGGATAAGGTAGCAGCTCAAGATATACCACATGGGGTTGGAATCAACCATGAATTGAGTGTGACTCAAGAGAATATAGTGACAAAGATTCTGTACCAAAAAGACGATGGTGAAGTCCATATTTTATTCATGGGAGTAACGTAGAGGGGGTCCAAAAATAAATCATGTTCTCTTGGTGAGAATTGTCTTCTTGAACAAAAAATCTAGCGAT
Source organism: Pseudotsuga menziesii (assembly GCA_001517045.1). Taxonomy (NCBI): domain Eukaryota; kingdom Viridiplantae; phylum Streptophyta; class Pinopsida; order Pinales; family Pinaceae; genus Pseudotsuga; species Pseudotsuga menziesii. The sequence continues at coordinate 389,175 of LPNX010879069.1, read as the reverse complement.
AACATTCTCATATGCTGACACATAGAGGATAAAGTCCTTGGTGAATTTGCAAGGAGACAACAATGGAGTAGAAGTCAAATCTTGTGTCTGTACATCAAAAGTGCCTTCTACATGCTCATCCCAAACAAAAGGTATGTTGGTATAGATTCATCGTAAGAACCCACAGACTTTTGTCGCATAGTCGAAAATAAAACGAGGAAGGAAGGAAGCCTTTCCTTGGAGGCTCTGTAATTGACGCAAAGTATGTGGTGAGGGAAGATTCAGTATGGATTGAACCTTTAGAGGATCCATAGAAATACCTTTGTGGGACACAATGAACCATAGTAATTCATTGGTTGGTACATAAAACAAAGACTTGAGTGGGTTCAAGCAGATGTTATATTTACGACATTAGAAGAATAATTTCCACAAGTCATTCAAATGTTGATAACGTTTTTTATAGCGAGCCGTGAGGTTGTCTAGGTAGACCAAGATGATGTGAATGAGGTCGTGAAAGTAAAAGGTCCTGGCCCACGTCTGAAAAGTGGCTCCATATTTTTTAAGGTCAAACGACATAACATGTTACACAAATGTTCCCCAGGGAAAAGTGAAAGCAGTTTTGTACTTATGCTCTTGTCGGATTTGAATTTGGTTGTAACTCAAAAAACCATCCATGAAAGAAAAGACTTCATGCTCATAAAAGGAATGCCAAAATCAAGTCACGGTAGTCAATATAGATGTGAATGGTTACTTGATTTTTGTTTACGAGAACATAATTAGAAACCCAAGTGGTATACGCAATGGGGTATATGAAACCTGTTTTACGCAGTTTCTCCATCTCGGCTTTGACGACGAGAGACTTTCATGGGTGAATCGGTATTTTATTTAGGGGAACAAGGGTAGTATTAGATCATGTGTCAATACGATGTTTGACGATAGATGGAACAAGCGTAGGAATCTCGGTATATGACCAAGAGAAAATATCACAAAACTACTGAAAAAATGCTTTGTATGAAGCATCTTCTTTAGGGTAGTAAGAAGCTCTGAGTGTAATTTATTAAACTCTCCCGGGTGTGGTTGATATATTGACCTTGATGGTTGGTGAAATGTTAGACATGTTTCCCTCTTGAAAGGCGTCAGGTTTCAGAATGGGGTTCTTAAACCATTCTACCTTTCCATCGATCCAGTCTTTCGCCTCGACAGAGTATTCATTAGAGGAAATTTCATTTTAAAATAGGCCTTCCAAAAATAATACAAATTCCATATCATGATGTATTAGCCAATAAAAAAATTTTAAAATTCAAAACGGGAGCACCTCTTAAACAATTTTTTAATATAAATTTGTGGATAGGTATCATTAAAAAAACTACTTTTTTGGTTTGTGTTTTTGACATATCTCCCTGTGTTTTTACTCAAATTTTGATCAGGAGAGCTCATTGGATGTGGAATTAAATTCCAAATCCAAGAGTACCCACTCAGAATAATTTTGATGGGCCCATTACCCCAAAAATAAGACATACCTAAAAAAATATGATGGTGACATCATCATCACGTTTTTTCAGGTATTTCTTGTTTTTGGTGTAGCTGGGCCCATCAAAAGTATGTCGAGTGGGTACTCGTTGGATGCGAAATTTAATTCCGCATCCAAAGAGCTCTCTCCATCAAAATTTGAGTAAAAACATAGGGAGATATGTCGAAAATACAAACAAAAAAGTAGTTTTTTATTTTCTTTCTCCAAAACTAATAAATATTATTTTATTATTTTAACTATTATTTTATTAATTTTCCTTAGGAGGTCCATTTTGAGTTGAAATTTCCTCTAATGGGTTTGATTATGAAGAAGGATCATCAAGGATGAAATAAGAGCGATGGTGCATATCATCCAAAGCATACTCATGATTCGAAAGAGCTTCAAGAATCTCCTAGTCCTTGTGAAAACAATGCGTAGATAAATCAGATGGATCCTCCACGACTACGAAGATGGAAGGACTAATGGAACTGGAGATCGTGTACATGGTGTTGGTGGTGTCCAAGGAAGAAACTGGAGGGTGGGTATCCTCAAGGAAAGTAATGTTGGATTCATGGGAGTGTTTTTGAAGGTCATGAAGGAGTGACTGATACTCAGGAAAGTATAGGAAATGGTGAGACTAATGGCCATATAGGACGAAAACTACACAAGGATGGTTGGTTCACAATGAATTCTTATTAACCACTAGGGGATATGGGACATTGACCACTGGGGCATCGTCGATCTCAACTATAGTGTCCATGTGGGTGCGAAGGAGAGGTAAATCGAGACAATTATGTGTCGCATGGCCTTGGACATCGCATAAATCACATATAAAAGTAGGACGTGGTTCTCTCATTTCTCTGGTCACCTTTTCCCTAGTATTCTTTGGAGGAGGAGGGGTAGGAGTAGAGACATGAATAGTCTTTGGTGGACCAAGAGGTGGGTGTGAAATTATCCCAATAGGTTGGATAAGAGTCAACACAACTTGTGGAGTCGAGGGTAGGGTAGGGGGATCGATGTATCACATACGAATACCCAAAGTGAAACTAGGAAGGTTGAGAGTAGCCATGACACACTTTCTCACAATGCCAGATGGTGGAAAGAGGAAGGGAATCATGTGGGCAGGGATTGAACCCCAATAGTTCCCCGAGGTCTGTGGTTGGGGTTGTGACTGAGGTTGTGAAGTGGTCGGAACACTACCGGATGTGATAGTGAACATATCCAATATATCAATTGGATAAGGAGGAGGTGGTAAGGACAAAATGGTGTCCATCATATGAGAGTTGGAAAACAATCCCTATCCAATGACAGACAGGGATGGAATGGACACATTGTTGATGGTAGTGTCGATAGTGGGAAGGACGTGTTCTGGTGTGCTCGGCCCCTTCATATCATAGTACGTCAGCTGGTCGATGGTCATGATCTTCCTGTAATGAGGGAACATCAAGAGTCAAAAGATGTAGAGGCAACAACTTGCATTGCATACATATAACTACATCCTAGGAGGAGTTTTGAATCAAGTTGGGCATTGAAAACCTCAATGTCAATCAACATTTTTTTTTGGCTAAATCAACAAGGACGTTCATGAGAACACCTTGGGGCTGAGCAGAGTGGCCATCATAGGCATGAAGAGTGGTGGTGGAAGGTTGAAGGGTGGGATATCTATGTTTCTTCCAAACAAAGGTTGACATAACACAAGTGGACGCCCCTTCATCAATGATGCATTGATGCATAACTGAATTCAGAATCATGACCAAAAATTGGAAGGTGATGAATGATGTCATCTAGGGTTCTCCTTGATCTAGGTTGAAGGTGATCAACATATAATCCAAGGGATAAACAACACCTAGTACGGATAACAACACTTTACGTTGTGAAGGACAGGTTTTGAGCACTTCTAGAGTAGACATGGTTGTGGGATACTGGGTCAAGTCATCAACAATAGTGTAGTTGAGTGCAGCTCTGGTAGTGGAGTTGTTCACGATGTGACACAAAGGGAACCACGAGACTTTTGCAATCCCGTCCATGGGCGGTCTCGAAAAATGAAAAGACATGTCAGGAGTATTGGAGGTAGATGTCGTAGATGGGTCAACAATTTATGTGGTGGAACCATACCGATTTTGTCAAGTTTGGGGATTGACATGAGACGATAACGTCATGAGGTGATGGACACCGAGATGAATGGTTTGAGATTCATAAGTGGTTACAGAAGATTGTGGGGCCAAGGGGCTGGGTTGAAACCATTCCTTGGTCTGGTAAGGGGTTTTGGAGCACCATAGGTGGAGGACCTGGTGGTGCTAGGTTTGGATGAGCCGGAGAAGCCCCATTAGGGTCACGTTGATTATCATTTGGAATAAATGGTGGATGTGATTAAAGTAAGGACACTAATGAGTATAATTTCCATAGGTATTACGAATGGAACATAGATGGTTAGTCCACAACTATGGGTTCTTCCTAGGTCAAGCGAGACAATGGGGATTCTCTCTAGGGGAGTCGACGTCATTATTGTTTGGATGGTTTGCTTGTTGGAAACTTCCATGAGTATGGTTCTTACGTTGATTCCTACCTATCTTATTCCTTCCTTTCCCTTGTTCATTATTGGGGGCGAGTTGTCTAGGGCAGTTCTGTTGTGTGTAGACATGTCCTATACGATTAAGAGGAGTCGAATCTAGAGTCGAGGAGGGTTGAACAGGTAGTATGTAATAGATCGGAGTAGCTAGTGGGGATTCAAAGCTGATCATTTGGCTAGTACACGAGTGTGCTGAACAAGTCATCCCATGAACATGAGGATTTGGTGCGGGAGGCACATAGGAAAGGGTGGCTCCGGACTGAGTCATTATGCATGAATAATAATGGGCATTACTTGGTTGTAAATTACTAGGAGTGTGACTAGAATGGGGTGGTATCACAGGAGATGCTATATAAAACTGAGGATTTTGTGTAATAGAGCTGATGACTCCATAAGCGAAATGGGATTTCCTTGCCATATCTTGATGCGAGGAGCTGGAACGAGGAGCATCGGGTATGATGGTATAAAAGTACATGTATTAGGTTTATATAATATTGAACTACTGAGTATTAAGGATGGATTCCTCCTTAGTCTGTGGGTGCTCGAATGTGATGTCTTTGGGTATGGGGGGGAAAGGTTTTGAGGAACCAATATAAGAAAATCATATCATCTAACTGGATCTTACACAAGCTACGCCGACAGCGCCATTCATGGATATGATCCATGATATGGGTAGCTTTGTTATGTCAATAGGATAATAAGATTTCCACTCCCTCGTCATAACAGATGGGTAATTGGAATTATTGAAGGAACATAAAGGCTAACGAGGAAAAGTGAGGGTAGGTGGCATGAGGTAGTTTGATATATCATTTCGCCGCAACACTAGTGAGTGTGCGATGGAATAACCTCAACCGGTTGAAATCATCCACTATGTTCTTAGATGAACACCATAAGTTGAATGACATAATATGATTTTGGGGATCCTCTCCCTCCGTACCCACAAACTTAGGGATGTCTAAGGGAATTTTGGTACGCATAAGAGGCCATTGTGGGTTATGACGAATGGGGTCATTGGTCAATCGTGCCAAATCATGCAGGTTGAGACTAGCCATAAAAGGTAGACTAGAATGAAGAATGGATCGAGAATGGCCAACAATGGTGTTAGCGACGACAGGAATGTAGTTTCCATGTGTAAATAGGGGTATATAAGGTTGAATTCCGATAGGAGGAATAGTCCCTAGAATGGTAGGAATAATCATAATTGAATTGGAAGGGCCACTTCCCCCAGCTATAAATGATGCGATAGTCGAAAACGTAGTGGCTAGCGTGGGGCCACCCATAGTGGGTAGCGAACCAGAATCAGTGTGTGTAGTGGTGAATGGCCCACTATGACTAGGACCTATCATTCCAGGTGAAGGGATACCCATAATTATTGAAGGAACATAAATAATCCCACTACTAACCATCCCCCTGAAAGGGATTAGGATGTGTACTAGTGATGGGGCTAGATGGGGTAGCTAACAAGTTAGGTTCAGACTGATATGAATTCAAATCAATCTCAGAGGCCATATTTGGCTCCAAAAATGGTGAACGATGTCGAATATGGATCCGATATTGATGGTTCACGGAACTAAACTAGGGGGTATGCCCCCTAAGCCTATGTGAGTAGCGTGGTGGAGCTATGATGACGTGATGGAGTGTTGTGTAATGAATGAAAACTCAAGAGTATCAATTGTAGGCTCAAAAAACCAACTACAACCAAGTGTGTAAATGGAGAGCATATAAATGGAGACTCACAGGCCAACAACAATATCTAAAACCAAAATGTGACAATGGTTCACAACAAGGTGAGTCTACAGCAAGGCGAGTCTACAACAAAGTGGCCACAAATCCAATAAGAAACACTACCTATAAAATAAAATGACACACTAATATATGGGGTAAAAGTGCAAGGAAAATCCTAAGTCCAAGATGGAATCCCCTCACAAATCGTATCCCCAACAGGGTGATGAAATCCTAGTCATACAATACGAAATGGAAGAATAATATAGGATAAGAGAATCCTACTATTGAGAATTACCTATGGGTAAAAGAGCCATAGAAATAATGGAAACTAGGCTACCTCATTCATGACATGTCTATTTGGTTTATTGGTGCTCAAGCCCTTTGGCCCTCGACCCCGCATTGGGTGATACGAGGAGGACTAGGTTAAAACATGAAGTTGGGAAAGAATTTTGCTTGTTTTTTTACAAAACAAACTACAAAATTTTATGTTTTTCAACATCAACCCCTTCAAAATGATATCTCCCTTAGGAATTTCACCTTGAAGTAAACACACAAGTTTTAGAGAATTGAATTAGCTTACTCATTTTTTTTTTTAAATTATCAACATATAGTGGGGGGAATTTGGAGGGCACCAATGACATATACTTTAAAATTTTAAGTATGAATAATGACTGACTTGTGTGCCCAACTTTTTTCTTATAGATAGTTATTCATTTCAAGGAATCAAAATTTATACACATAATCTACATAGATTGAACTTGTACATGGACTATATTTTGAGGTTTTTCGGACTTTAGAACTATATTTTATTATTTATTGAAACAACATAAGTTCAAAACATGGTGCATTATCGACACATGTTTGTGAGATTCAATTTTTTTTTAGTGTCACACTTAATTGAAAAACTAAAAGTACCCTTTTGAAGAGGACAAATCAATTATGATCTCTATGAAGATTTCAAATTTTTTGGTGTTGTCTTTGTTATGATATTGAATTTTCATTTCATAATATTTTTATAATAACAAAATTCTTAAGAGATAAGGTTTACAAAAAAATTATTAATAAATAAAAATTCAAATTGAAATGAAACAATTTTTATATCATTGGAAACTAGATTCAAAGATGAATCCATTGCTACCAAGTTTGACAAATAATATTTAAAATTTACAGGGGTTTGGGCTTGCTTAAGTTGCAAGTTCTAGAAAGATACTAGATATTTTCGCAGTTTTTGTTGACCATGAACTCTCCACCGAAAAAATATCTCCAAACTCTCGGTCAATATTTTAGTTCAAACTCTCATCTGAGAGTTTTAAAAATTTCTTCCGAGAGTTTTTTAAAATATAGCGCAGTTATTAGTTCAAACTCTCGTCCTAGAGTTTTATTAAACTCTCGGCTGAGAGTTTGAACTCTCCCAAAATCTCGGCATAGATTTTTTTTAAAATCTCATCCTAGAGTTTGAGGTTGACTTTTTTCTTGTTTTCATCTACGTAGCCTCTCTTTTTTTCACTCTGTTTGTCATACAATTGTTTCCCAACTTCACGTTTTCACCCAACTACAAAGGGTTATCTTTCAGTACAAGATGGAGTGCGGTATTCCACCCTAACTTCTGGAACCCCTTCGTTTGTGGCTTACTCCTGTAGAGCAAGGGGCCTTCTGAAAAACTGGTCGTGATCGTATCAACAAGTACAAGGGGATTTTGGTCACTTAATGGCCGACAACTATGTCTCAAGACGTGAGTGACAAATGTGTGTTTTTTGGATTCATATCCCCAATGTCCTAACTTAGCTACAATATTGTTTTGTCCTCAAATCAGGTTACAATGTTGGTTGTATTAAGTTAATTTTAAAGGTTAGATTGGGGTCATGAACCAAGTATTTTGATATTTAGGGTGTCAGATATGTGTAAATGGTGTGCACAAATCCCAACAATCCAATGACAAAGATGTAATAATCTCACTGTCGGGGTGCAAATAAAATGTAGATTAAAAAACAGTAAATGACAGTAAATATGCTGCAAAATAACTTGTTCATACATAAATAAAATATACTTGATGTAAATGAGTAGAAAAAAGAACTAATCAAATGTAGGAATCATACATGGGGTCTCAACCACAAAGGTCAACTAGAACATTTCAAAAACCAAGTAAGTAGGATCAAAAAACATGTGAGCGGGCTCCAAAAGATCAGATCTGGGAAGAAACAAGTCGAAAAGGGGTTTAACACAGACAAGGGAATTGAAATAGGGATCTCAAGCATCGAAAATGACTGAAAAACTATTGGTTGCACCTCTCAACAGAACAGGCATGATAGGGGTCACACATAACTGGGAAACAGTTACAATCAAGGAAGAAAAGCAGTTGACAGACACAAGATGCATGAAACAGAGGATTAAGTGCAACAAGTCGGTCGAAACCAAGACACAGTAGAGATCGAGGTCGCTCCGAAAGTTGGGACATGCGCAACTTAGATTTCTGAGTGAGGTCACACTTATCGAGGAAAAAGGCACGACCTAGGTTGCGCTTATCGAGAAAAAAGGTGTGACTAGGTTGCAGCTTTTGGTAGGGTAGGTGCAACTTCGCCCAAATAAGAAATGTTTTTAAAAAATGGCTGTTGGCTAGGGCCGAGGGGCAGGAACTAAAGCATTATTGGTTTGGTTCCATCGTGAGGGGGTCAGATGAGTGATAGCTGAAGGAAACAAAGAAGAACAAACCAATAACAAAACTTGCAAAAGAAAGGATCTGTATGGATCGACCGAGTTGAGTCACCAAAACTGTAGTGGGGATTTCTCCCCTACTATGTGCAAAAGAACCAACCTTAGCTCGTCCAAAGCATAAGGAATATTTCAATGATAAAAAAGGAAACAAGACAATAACAATAATGTTTTTTAGTTTTTTTCCAAATTTATACTACTAACTAATACAAGAAATAACAATTAACACGCCTTTCTTTTGATGTTGGGCCACCATAGTTGTCCAAGGAAATGGTTCCGCAGCTCCACAGTTTTGGTCTCCAGTCTCTTCCACAACTAGTTGTCAGATGGGGGATGGATCCAAATGGGTATGGAGTAAACTCAACATACACCGTGGGGAATGGCATGGAAAAATATGGGAATAATGGAGAGAAGTGTATGTTGTGACTGAGAGGAAATGGAAAAAAGTGTTTTGTAGGAGTCCTTTACAATGTATTAATAGTATGGTCCTAGGGTTTTTTACCCATGGTAATGACCCATGTGTGACCCATGATATTTTACTGTCCATGGTATTTATCTATAGTATTTTGACCCATTCTCATTTTTAGGTTTTTTGACCCTTTTTGGGAGAGAGTGGGGATAAATTACAATAAATGCTCATCATCCCTTCATTTATGGGAAGGAATAATTAAGTTTTGGACAATTTTTAATGGAAATATAATTGTGAAGGTCAAAATGAAGGAAATAACGATGGGAATATGTTGTATTCTTATGATTTAGGCCATATAGATCTAGGTGAACAATTTTTTGTGTTAACAATGCCCCTTTTCTTTCATCATTTGGGTGCACCAAACCTAAGTAATACTTATTGGCAACAGTCCTCTAAATTTCTCTTAAAAGTTCATTAATAAATAATCCAACAAAATTGGATAATAGGTCGACCAGTAGTTTATTCAATTATAGTCTGATTCATTCACCCTACATAATTACTCATCTATTGGTAAGGATCGCCAATATTCACAAAAACAGATAAGGCATAAATTTGTGAAAGAAAATTAGGTTCGTAAGGGTCGTTGGTTACAATTAGTTATCTAGAGGGTATGGATTTTACAGAGACCACCTTTATTTTAAGGGAAAACCAAAAGGAGAAATTATTCACCAAACATATTAATTAAAATTTCATCCATGTCTTCGTAATAGGTAGACAATTGGAAGAGTGGCCATCCTTGCATGTCTTACACATACATTCCTTTGTGCAGTAATTGATTGTAAAGTAATAAATTGAGTGAAGACACTCCTCTATCCAGGTTTGTTCTATAGTAACTAAAACATTAAACACTCATTTACACATGCATGGAAAGGTTCATACTTGGGGAAATTTGTTCAGGGAATCACACCCTTTATAATGATGACTATATTTCCTTGCCGACAACAATCAAAGGAAGTTACGCTCCTCCGATTGGAATCCAACTAGCCCCACAAAATTCTTCAAAGTACCTGAAAACATTATCATCTCTTCCTTGCTCAAGTGTGCTCCACCACCTCCCCAACAATGCATTGGATCTTTCTCAAGAGAGGTGTTTTCAATTACATAGTAACTACTCGTCCTAAGAAAACCTTACTAGAAAGTTTCCAAAAAGGGGTCGGCTCCCATTAAGAGGCCACCCTTAACAAGTAACCATGATTTAACTCTTTGTTTTTATTAATACCCTCCCTTAAGAGGGGTACATACTTTACTTACTATAATTTAATTTCATATAACTTAATTTCCATATAATGATTTCTAAAAAGAATATCTTCAATACTATTCATTTTATAAATATATATACATAAAATATTTAATAGATAAATATAATATTTTTCAACATTATATAAATATTTACCCGGATGCGGGTGCTAGATTGTCCCATTGACAGCGCATAACGCCTCGATCTGGGAGCTGACTGTGTGGTACCACGCATGTCGAGGCCATTAACTCCCTACCTAGGCCCCCCAACACTTTATCGAGGGTGGGTGAGGGTGCCCCTTCTAGAACGGGATGAGATTCGAAGATGTTCCATCACCATTAATTATGGTTTTGATGGTGGATGGTTTTGATCATGTGGGCATTGGGACTATACAACATAATTTGTTAAGGTGGTGAGAGATGGATGCAAAAAGGGGAATTTGGTGGCTCTTTTTCATGCTTGGTGGTATTTATCGATGTTATTTCTCCTCGACTATGCTCAATCGGTTCTCCCTACAACACAAACATTTTAGTTGGCTTCCGGTCTTGTAGCGGTACTGCTCCGCTATGCTACATAATCCTTCTTTGGTTTATACCATGTTGAGGAAAAGAGGAACCCAAGGAGAGGCGAAAATGATTGGGGGAAAACTTAGCGTGGCCTAAGCTTGATGATCGAGGAAGGCTATGAAGCTGAAATCTCCATGCATATATGGGTCTGATCGTTGACTCGGAGGTTCGTCTGGTTAAGAAACACCTTTCCATTGGTAGGGGTGGTGGGAAGATCAACCCCTACTAGCTCATAAAAATAAGATGGTCACTCAAATGGAGGATATGCTGGGAAATTGGATCTTATCTTGTAGCGTGGTGCTCTCGGCCAAATCCAAGCTGACAAACCTCCAGACAACCAACTCAATGTCCTGGATGCCACCTTTTCTTGGAAGCACCTACCAAGTGGGTAGAGACGAGCTAGCAATATAGAGGTGGGATGCAACATCGTAACGGGGGAAAAGTCGATAAAAAAGGGCTATGCTCAGGTTCATGCGGAAGCCACTAGCATTGATTTTCCCATCCCCACTACCATCGAACCTCTGTTCAAGCATTTTCACGACAGCGAGGAACCCAATGGCAAGTCTTCTCCTCTTCTGGTAAAAATTCCTGCTACCAACTCTGATGATGGGGGATGGGGCTGCCCCATCTCGAAGGAGGTCCCCCTTCGTGATTTGTGGTTATGTCTCCTTTGAAGGCTCGACCTCTCTCGGGCTCGGATTTCCATTTCAAGTCTTTCTGTTATAGACTGTTTTTTAGTTTTATTTTAAATACTGTGATAAACTGTAGAACTCTTAGATACAACCCTATTTTTAGCTCATACCAGAAGGGTCTGTAATTTCGACTGGTTAAACTGGTGGTTTCACTATCTAAAGCCACCCCATAATCATCATAGACATGTAATTTTTGAAAATTTATAGCATTACAAAAAAATATTATATAAATATTTACAAAACTACAATATATTTTAAGTATAGGTATATTGTATTTTAGTTTCTTTTCTAAATAATATTATGGTTATTATAATAAATAACAATAATTTAATTAATGATTATTTATTTATTTGTGTGTAAAGATACATTCTATACACAAATATTAATTTGTGTATCCTTAATGGTAAGGATAACCTCTATATAATTTATTTGTGTATCATTAATTGTAATGATAGCCTGTATATAAAATTACGTCTTTCACCTTACGTCACATTTTATGTCGAAAAAGTGATAAACTTTTTAATAATAACTAAGTATTTAATTCATAAAGCTTATTATCTTCGTAGAAGCAAATAGTTAGACTTAGGTTGACGTAACCATTTTTAACCACAACAAGTCGATTAATTTTTCTTTAGGCTTTTACGGCACCGAGATGATCTTGTCAGCCATTCATCCTCTGCAGTAATTGATTTATGTTTCAATTATTCAATCGAATCAGCCATTTAGTCTTCTAAATTTATAGAAACTAAATTTCAACTTAAAAATTCACAAAACAATACTTACAATAATTTTATCAGAGATGCTACAGGGATGAATGTAAAAGCTTTCTTTCCCTCATTTCTTTCGCAACTGCTGACCAGAAATAAAAATGTACCAGCACCGTTAACATTGAAATCAAAGACAAAGCTTTGTTTCCCTCATTTCTTTCGCAACTGCTAACGAGAAAGAAAAATGGACCAGCACTGTTGACATTGAAATCAAAGACAAATATGCACATCGCATCTCCAATTTAATAATAGTACACAACTTTGAGTTGGTACCGTAGAACTTGAAATATGGTTGACTTTTCACCTCAAATTCGTGCCAAGCCTCGAGGTGGAAGGATTTGTACACATAAGTGTATGATGTTTTCGAGCTCATTTAAGATTCTACATTTTTTTTTTCAGAGGAAATCTCCACTGAAAACCCAGCAATATTTCCCCACATTAGTGGATGGTAGAGGTGGTAGATGGTAGAGGTGGTAAATCGCCGGCCATCCTCACAGATGACCTAACCCCGAAGGACTCAAGGCTCGAACCCATGACCTCTCCCCGTACCGAGAGAGTGTGCGCACTTCTTACCAATTGAGCTAACCCTTGGGCTAAGATTCTACATATTTTCCTCTTATACAATTGAATATCAAATGCATTAAACCCAACACCTTAATACTAACGTTCAATCATAATGTGGAAGGTTACAAGGGGAAAGTTCCATGTATTACATAGCACAATGCCCAATAATAGTGTTAGATAAGTAGTAACTGATATTTTGTTTATCAAAAGTATATATTAGGTGTTATGTGTTTCCTATATACATAAACAATGGGATGACTTTAAATTAAGATATCATATCATTAATAAGACAGAACTTAATTTAGTATTAACAATCATATTAATAAAATTAATATCTTTGGAATAAGTTTATAGTCATAAAATATACAATATAATGGAAGTTCTAGATTCATTAGCTGATCAAATCTTAATCAAAATAAAAACTTTTGAGAACCCTCACCCCTTCTTATTCATATTTATAGATTGCATTCAATTTATCACCCTCGGAGCATATTACCTAAGCGGTTGTTCTCATGATGCTACGCTGCCAAATGAAAATCTTATTGGGTGGTGCATGGTTTCACTGAAATGAATGTCGACTTCCTAGGCTAAGAGATGGAGCCATTGGAGTACAACCGAATACGTTCATCTAAATTTAATTTAATAGTTGTATCATTATTTGAGTTAATCTAATAGTTAATCTTATAATTATCCAATATAACTACGATTAGAGTTGAAGCAAAGATAATAGTTGTACAATCATTGGAGTTGAGCTAATAGTTGTATCTAATAATCTAATAGTTGTGTCATCCTGATTGGAGTTACGAGGTTGAAATTGAAGTTTAATTTTTCCAACTAGCACGAAGTGTACTAATCACATGTTAATTAAGTTATTTTTTATTTTTTTGAAATTGTTAATTATACATTTTGAACAATGTTTATAAAATCAATCTAGACAATACATTTGTCTCATTCTTGTTCATAAATAGTAGTCCTCCCAAAATTCTATGATATACAAATATATCAACCTTATAAAGAGATAATAAAGAGATAGATTTTTCACAATAAAAATAATACTTATCAATAAATATGACAATGTCAATCTTAAGAAAATTAAATGCTTATTAATCCATAATCATACACATTGTAAATGCAAATGAGTTGAATGAAATGAATCTCCATGACCAGCTTATTATTAGATATATACAATTGACATCAAGACAAAAGTTTACCAAAATATAGATATCGCAATGAAATATTATCAAATGTTTGCAGTTACATAGATTAATGGTGTTTCAAGTAGTCATATACAATTGATAATCACATGTGTGTTTATGGTTACTCCACGATATTATATTTAAATCAGATCTATATTGATTTGTAAAAATTTTGATATTGTATTTTTCTTAAAGCTGGTATTTGGGAGAAGTATTTTGTGGTGTCAAGGTGATATCTAGTTTTTTAGATGAAGTATTTTAATTGTGTGTACTTATATCCCTTTAATATTTAAAGGGAATATAGTTGTAAGGTGTGGATAGGCATGCATATATTTTTTAGTATGTGTCTTTGATGATTGGATAACAATGGGGTATCTTTTGTTATAGAGTTGTTAATACATGGATCATTTGTTTGTGTGTTTATTAGCATGTTCTATAAGTGGCCATATTGGTTGTGGAGTAAGGAGAGTTCATTAAGAAGTTGGTGGTTACAACAATTAGGTACCTATGTATAATTTTGTTATTTTTGTTGTATAATTGAAATATTCCTTTTAGTGTGAGAGTGAGACTAAACCTAATATATAAATATGTAATATTGTCTAATGCAATAGCTCACTAAAATAAAGTATAAAAGGTATTGTTATTTTAATTATATGAATGAAATATTCCTTTTATTGTGGTTTAAATATTATTCTTATCTTGAGAGTGAGATTAAGCTTAATTATGGTCAAAGAAGCATAATTGTGTTGAGGGGCCCATTCTACACCAAAAAAGTCACCTAAGCATTTAGGTACCTGTGAAAATGAAATAAAAAATGTATCAGTATCTAATTTAAGAAAGAAAATGTATCAGTATCTACTTTAAGAAAAAAGTATGGGTATTGAATTTAAGAAAGAAAAAGTATCAGTATCTACTTTAAGAAAAGTATTGGTATCGACTTTAATTTTATTAAAGTCGATACCAATACTTTTCTTAAAGTAGATACTGATACTTTTTCTTTCTTAAATTCAATACCCATACTTTTTTCTTAAAGTAGATACTGATACATTTTCTTTCTTAAATTAGATACTGATACATTTTTTATTTCATTTTCACAGGTACCTAAATGCTTAGGTGACTTTTTTTTGTTTAACTCTTTTTGTGCTTATAATAATCAACTCAAATAAAAATAAAAAATAAAAGAAAATAATTTGAATAAAAAAAATTAATTTAAATATACCAAAAAAATTCTGTAATCAAAGTAATAGATTGTAAATTGTTTATTTATTTACCAAGCTCTTGGTAAATAGATAAACTTGATTCAAACATATGTTTAAATTCCACACTACTCATAGCTCTACGCTTCCATGAATTAAGAGATATGACTAATACAATTTATTAAAAAAATAATTATTTTAAATAATTTATCTAGGGCTTAAATATCCACATATCCAAAGTGTATGTTAATGCATGGAAGGAAAATACAATACCTAATCTACATATTACATGAGCACTCTAATTACCAACAAATATAAAAGTTTGCACATGTATCTAACAGAAAAGTTGAAGAAGAAAGATTAAGATCACTTACTGTGTAATATATATGTTATTTGATATCTTTATCATTTCACTTCATTATTATACAACTT
>LPNX010879069.1:330919-372148 GCA_001517045.1 Pseudotsuga menziesii | reverse complement strand
TATATATATATATATATATATATAAACATAAACTAAAAAAGGAGTAATATTAGACAGCCTGTGCACAACCATTCAATACAAAAAACAACATATGTAGAGTTCTTGCTAGTCTGAGAAAGAGAAAAAAAAACTAGGCCAGAGGATAGACCTTAAAATGTCACACAGAGTTCTTACATTTTGATTAATTATAGAAGTAGTATATACTCGAATGTACCACTCATTAATTAAAATGCAAAAAAACATAGAGTATTTAAAGGAAAACACATTATGGGTTTTTTTGGATGCCCCACGGGCTAAGTGACAGATTCCTCCTCCATGTGTTGAACTTCTCCTAGAAGGTTTTCATGACCTTGGATGACCTGATTCATTTGCACCAGGTGTTGAAGATCCTCCTAAATGCGGTTTACTTTCCCCATGATTTCCTTTAGATTCATTTCATTATCATCTATCCTAGCATCATGATTGCTAATCTGGTAAGATGTATATTCAACCACATCAACAAGATTTTTTACCTCTTTGGATGTTTCCCTGCTGTCCATAATTCTAATTGCCACCATTTCATATAAACACCGAAGGTTTTCCTTCAAGTCTGTGAGGCCTTCATTTTCCCCTCCATGGTCCATTCCTTGGTCTTGACCAGAACTGTAACTATCAAGAATTAAAATTGAAAACCTATTAAGCATAGAGCCTCAAAAATTGAAAACTTGTCCACTACAAAAACGACTACCTCTAGAGGACAATTTGTTGTAAACTGAACTGAGAATAAAAATTTCTTGCTGCACGATATCACAATCCTTTCTACTGTGACAAGAGATCATTCCTATCATTCCTTCCTTCCATCCAGACCAATTACAACCAAGAGCCAGAGTATTACCTTTGGTAAGAAGCTGTCCAGAGAGAATTTCACTAGTCGCAGGGCCTGAGGCTGAGTGCCAAGACGGACCAACAGCGCTGCGGGATGAGCAAAGATAGTTTAGGAACGTAGCAAGCGCAAGTCTCACTTTTACAAAACTCCTTATTATAGGCAATGACTCCCATGGGATCCCCTGAGAAAAGCCTTCATCAAATCCAGTACTAACAGGAAGTAGAGCTTCTTCCAAATAAATAGCTTGAGGTTGAATATAGTTGTGGCTATCAAAAGGAACGAAGGGGCGGATGAAGCTTCGAGACGAATCCATGGTACATAGTGAGAGAAGGCATGCAGCGTGCCTTCTGAATAGGAATTTAAGCCTGAAAGGATGTCACACTAATGAAGGAGGGTTCGTGGAAGGGATGAGGATAGGTGGAGGCCACACATCGTCGTGGGAAGGAACAAAGATTAAACTGTAATCCATAGCATTTATCATGGTGAGACTTAGGATAGGGTGGGTTCTTAAGAGGGTATTAAACATTCTAAACATTAGGGAATAGGTTTGAATCCTATGTCTAGCTTATTGAAGCAAATATGACCTTAGGGAAGAGAGGTCCCTGAATTAGCCAGAGCATTCGTGGGAGCATTATTTTCTCAAAGAATATGGAAAAATTCAATTTTATTCGAGAGGAGGGGAGTGATTCTATCATACATCTTTCTGCACTTGATGGATCCTATGGAGTATCCATTAATCATTTTGTATATGAATTGCGTCGAGTCTCCAAAGATTGCTATCTTGGGTGTAGCTGTCATGTCTAAAAGTTCTCATCCCTGCAAGAGAGCCATCCACTTGACTTCATTATTCATCTTGTGACCCAACCCCCAAGAGAAAAATTACTTCCATTTGTCCTCCGAGATCCAGTAAGATCCCCTCCGCACCTACCACCCCTGCATTGTATGCAAATATTTTGAATATACCAAACTCTATGCCAATAATATGAATATACCAAACAATTGGTTGTCTTGATAAAAATAAAATAAATATCAAAGCATAATAAAAATATGTAAGCTTATAAGGGAATTAATTTTTTAGTATATATATATATATATACCATAACAAACCAAACATTTATCAAATCAATAAAAAAATAGATAGTAAATAAATAATAAAAATATGTAGTCTTGATAATCAAAGAAATAGATCATAAATAGTTTATTTATTTACGAAGCCATTGGTAGATAAAAAAACTATTGAAACATATGTTTAAATTCCACATTGGGAATAGGTCTAAGCTTCTGTGAATTAAGAGATGTGATTAATAGAATTTATTTAAAAAAAAGAAATAGATGGTAAATAAATTATATATGGCTTAAATATCCAAATATCCAAAATGTTTAGCAATGCATGGAAGAAAAATATAGTGCCTACTCTACAAATTACATGATCCCTCTAATTGGAAACAAATAGAAAAGTGTGTAGGTGTATTTAATAGAAAAGCTCAAGAATAAAGATTAAGATCACTTACTATGTAATATATATGCTATTTGATATATTTATCATTTCACTTTATTATTATACAACTTTTTAATGACTAAACATTCTCTCTATGTTATTATTCAACTTCTTATTAAAGTTGCTATATGTTTAAATATCCAAATATCGAAAATGTATCCAAGTGATTTGAATATACCAAAAAATTGGTGAGATTGATAAAAAAAAATTAGAAAAATGTAGTAAAAATATGCGAGCTTGATAAGCTCGAGAATTAATTTTTGATTATATATATACCAAACTAGATCAAACATTTATCAAATTAATCAAAGAAATAGATTGTAAATAAATAATAAAAATATGTTGGCTGGATGACGAAATTAAGTTTTGAGTATATATATACCAAAATAAACCAAACATAATTTCTCAAATTAATCAAATAAATAGATCATAAATAGTTTATTTATTTACCAAGCCCTTGGTAAATAAATAAACTAATTCAAAAATATGTTTAAATTCCACGGAGATGTATGTCTAGGATTCTATGAATTAAGAGATATAATTAATAGAATTTATTTTAAAAAAAAGAAATAGATTGGCTTAAATATCCAAATATCTAAACTAAATGCCAATGTATGGAAGAAAAATATAATATCTACTCTACATATTATATGATCACTTTAATTACCAACAAATAGAAAAGTGTGCAAGTATATATAATAGAAAAGGTGAAGAAGAAAGATTAAGATCACTTACTAAGATGACTAAACATTTTTTCTGTACTTCTGATTAACATAGATAAATATTTGCATTGTATGCAAATACTTTGAATTTACCAAATTGTATGCCAATAATTTCAATATAGCAAAAAAATTGTATAAAAATAAAATAAATATCAAAACATAATAAAGATATGTTCCCTTAATAACTGAGCTAGGTTTTTAGTATATATTTACAAAAATAAACTAAACATTTATCAAATTAATCAAATAAATAGATCTTAAATAGTTTATTTATTTACCAAGGGCTTGGTAAATAAATAAACTTTATTTTTTTATATACCAAGGGATTGGTAAATAAATAAACTTGGTTCAAACATATGTTTAAATTCCATAGTGCACAAAGGTCCAAGCTTCCATGAATTAAGCGATAGGGTTAATAGAATTTATTACAAAAAAAGAAATACATCCTAAATCAATTATCTACCCCTTAAATATCGAAATATACAAACTGTATGCCAATGCATGGAAGAAAAGTACAATACCTACTCTATAGATTACACAATCATTCTATTTGCCAACAAATAGAATAGTGTGCAGGTGTATCTAATAGAAAAGATGAAGAAGAATGATTAAGATCACTTTCTCTGTAATATATATGTTATTTAATGTCTTTATCATTTCACTTCATTATACAAATTCTTAATGACTAGATATTCTTTCTATTATTATTCAACTTCTTCTTTACATTGATATATGTTTAAATACCCAAATATCCAAACTGTATCCCAATTATTTGAATGAGACCGAAAATTTATTAGGCTTTAAAAATAAAAATATATATCAAAACATAATAAAAACATGTCGACTTCATAACATAATTTATTTTTGAGTATATATGTATCAAAATAATACAAACATTTATCAAATTAATCAAATAAAGAGATCCTGCTTGATAAGCAAATTAATTTTTTAGTATATATATACCAAAATAAACTAAAGATTTATCAAATTAATTCCATGAGTTAAGAGATATGTTTAATAGAATTTATTTATAGAAAAAAAGAAATAGTCTATAGTAAATAAATTATCTATGGCTTGTATGCCAAGGCATGGAAGAAAAATACAATACCTCTGTTACATATTACATGATCACTCTAATTTCCAACAAATAGAAAAGTGTGGAGGTGCATCTAATAGAAAAGCTAAAGAAGAAATATCAAGATCACTTATTGTGTAATATATATTTTATTTGATATATTTATAATTTCACTTCATTATTATACAGCTTATTAATTACTAAACATAATTTATGTGTTATTATTCAACTTCTTATTGACATAGATAAATATTTGCATTGTATCACTTTGTTATTAATCATATTCTTCATGGTGCTATTTACTATCATAATAGACCTGTTTACCATGGTTCAGTGATGCCAATAGTATTCCTCCCTACTCCCCCATGCCCCCAGGCTCACTACTGCAACACCATACATCCATCTTAGACGTGCCTCTACCAAGATCCTAGAAGGATCAAATCTCTCGAGGTGCAAACCCTTTCTCTACATTTGCACTCTAGAAAAGGGTTTGTAGCTTGAGATATTTGATCCCTCCAGGCGCTTGATAAAGCTACCTTTAATATGGATCTATGCTAGTTGCACTGAGAAGCACATTCTACATCCTAGTAGGGTGGGGATGTGTAACTCATTTTAGTCTTATAATGTAATATCTCGAATTCTGGACCTACCATTTGTAGGCATGAGCCTATTGATCATGATGATTATATTGATGTTTTATTTTTATATTGGGTCAAAGACCCCACTGCATATGAACATGATGATTTTATTTGTATATTGGGCGTAAGCCAATTTTTTGATGATATATATTTATATATATATGTTGGTTATGTTAGGCTTGGACCCTCAAGCACATGATTGATGAAATGTTTTGTGTTGGGCATGGACCCTGAAGTACATGATCAATGAGTTGTTTTGTGTTGAGTGAGAGGCTCTGGAGCACATGAGTACTTTCATTTGTGATGAGCATAAATATCTAGAACACATGAAAATATAATTGGAAATGTTGGGAATAAGCTTTGGAGCATTCCATGTTAATGTTGAGCATAAGCTCTGGAGCATCGGATCCTTGGCCATTGTATCCCTAAGTGCACCATACAAGTACATCCTAGCATTTAGTGTTGACCAATAGGTCTGGAATTGCACTATGTTTGTAACTTCCTGTTATAAGCGTTGAGTATGGGCTCTAGTAAGCACTAGGGGTTACTGAAAAGATTAAAATCACCTCCGAGTGAAACAACTCAAGAATAATATTGATCTCATCATACTTATTTTTAATTGATTAAATGAAATTTCAAATTTCTACATTCTCATCAAGTACTGAAGAACTACCATGTTATACGAGGGAAATCCAACATGCAAGGATGTTTAGAGTTTCCTAGACTAGTAGAGGTAAGCCATCTATCTACTTGACCTTAATGAAGAAGTGTTGTTAAGTCTAGGGATCATAATACACGATGCCCAAAGACAAAGGATAACAAGTATTATAATACTATGTATTTTATACATAGTATGTATAAAGAATTAATTATTATTGATTATATAATTGAATAAAGAAAGAAGGGAAGCTCCACCAATTATTGTTTATTATTAAAGGTTTAATAAATAGTGAAATAGATATGAAAGATTAACTAGGAACTAGTTAAAAGTTCCTAAGTTAAGTATTGGAAAATTACCCTAGTAATTAAAAAAAAGGGTTAAATCAAAAAATCAAGGATTTATTTATTTAACTACCCATTTGACTAAAAATTCTGTCTAGAAAGACTCAATCCAAGCAAAGGCTTGGGGTTCTTATTTTTTTATTATCTTGGAGAATTATTATTCTATCTGTTTTTGGCTCTCAAGTGTTTTCCTAGAGAACTTTCTCCTATAAGGAAAAGAGGACTGATTCAGAACTGAATACCAGTTAGGAAACCCTACCTTTGGAGCTCTAAGCTACTTGCATGTTGGAGTCTAGCTCGGGGGGATCTGGATTAGAACCAGGAAGGTTCCAAGTCATGGTTGGGAGGAACGTGGTAGTTCCCAAGTGATTTCGTCATCAAAATTAGAGGTCAGATCTATCTTAAATTGATAATGCTCGTTATTTAAAAAGTGTGTAGTTTCAGCCATTAAAGGAGCTTCAGGAAGATAAATTACAGGTATGAGTTCTTAGTATGCCGAACTTCATTTCTAGGGTAAATGTTGGTTTCTTTATGTAAAATTTTATATATATATTATTAACCCTGGAATTGATTGGTTGTGTCCATATCTCCTAGGGTTACATTTCTTAAAATATAACCCTAGACTCTCTATGCTATCTTCCATATTATATAATGAATATGTTAGATGAATGTTTCCAATGAATTTACTAACCCTACGTAATTGATGTTCTGCCTATATTCTGCTAGAATTTGTATTCTCTTCAATACTTGCTAGGGTGGTAAATATTATAACATGATCTATATAGCTAGGTTTCCATCTCTAAAGTTTGTTTCTGTACTCATTCAATATTCAGAAATTTATTACTGTAAAACTAGGGAAATCCAGACCTGCTATTTGTTTCCCACCTATTATTTATAACTCTACTGACATATTACATTTGTCAGTAGAGAAATGTTTCATATTATAGTATATTTAATAATAAGAGTAATATTAAGAGGATTAAATATACTAAATAGATACCTTCAGGTATTACTTACAACCAGAACTCTTTTATAAGATAATTATATATACATATAAATAATACCATCAGGTATAAACCTTTAAGAAAACAATTGATACATTTAATTCCAAAATTAAATAACTCATCTAAGACCTTTCAAGCTCTGTATCCATTTTACAAATTTACATTAAAAATACTCCATATAAATGAAAAAATATTATAAATAATTAGAGGAGGCATCATGACCATCCAAGTGGTCCTTTACAATTCTTTGATCATAATTCATATAACAGAATCCACGGTTCTAACTTTTCCATCTATACATAACCATAAAAAAAATTGCATAACTCAACAAACATCACCATATCCAAATTAAAATAATATATCTTATACAATAAATCATATCATAGTAAAACAACATCAAAATCATATCATAAATCCATATATTGCAAACAGTAATAGGAATCGAATCCTATGGGCATGCAGGCCCAGTTTGTTTTATTTATTAAAATAGATTTCATTACAACTCGTTACATTAAAAACCCTGCTTGACAATAGAGGTCGGGACATCGATCCCATGGATTTCAATACCAAGGCAAATCCAGAATAACAAACCATATGTAATGTATATACAAAATGACAACCAAATCCTATAACCATTCTCAAACAGGCCACGCTATACATCAAATCATATGTATACTGTGGTTTATAAAATACATCCATTACAATATAAATACACTAATTCCATTTACATATTAAACAACAAACGCCATCGAGGGTCTGTAAACCCTGGCCTCTATGAAACCCACTAATTTACAACCCTCACATAAGTCATGGCCTCAGCCAAATTTTAAATCTAATACACAATCTCTACCAATTTAACCCTTTGCTATACTATCATAGCACGGTGGGAAGGTGCATGCCATTCACGGCATGGCCTATACCCACGCTATCTATTTCTTCACATTACAAACTAAGTAACTCTGTAATACATAGAACCTTCAAGATGGAGAATGCCCACATAAATCAACCATAACCACAGAGTAAACACAGTGAAATCATGCTATGCACATGACAGATTAAACCATGGTAAATCAAGTAATAAAAATAGTATGCATCCATTCACACAGAGCTTTCCAAGTAAAATACACAGTCATCATATTAAAACTTATAAACAAGTTTACACAGGCAATTCAATGGGCTAATGCACCATTGCAAGAAATGGTGCAGCCCATGGATAAAATGCCCCAACGAAAATTATTTGCTTAACAAAAACAAAAAACAAATGTGCTACGAAGCCCAAACATTCCTCTCTTTGTTGCTAAAACAACCCAAGTAAAATTACAAACCCAAATTTATACACAGAACCAGAGGGAGTGCGACTTCACTCCACGGCTGAAGCCATCAATATACTATCCAAAATCCAAGTTTGTAATCATGCCCGAAGGTGAAACTTAAAAATCCCCACAACGAAACCCACGACATAAAAACCAAAACCAAGAAACAATCTATGTGTAGCCTCCCCAAGAGGACCAAAAGGTAGCAAGTAAAATATTTCTCATAGGATTATAGTGGCCACAAGTGCCAATGTTTGGATCCCACTGAAGCAAAGCGAAATTGTTCCTCATTCTCTTTCGGCACCTGCAAAACAAAAGCCAAACAAGGGATGAGAAGTATGGCCATGAACAAACATTAAACCAAACCAATGTGTAGGCATGTTAAAACCAACATGGACATACCTCATAGTCTGAAGGTCTACTCCATGGTTTCCCCCCTGTGCAGAGCCAAAGTGCAAAACCCCAAATGGAAAAAAACACACAACCATCGTGAGCCAAGCCTAAGGGAAGGCTATCATGTTTCACCAAACGCGTTGAATGCACCAGCTGAAAACCATTAAATCCACATAAAAACCCACTCTCCATAGTTTTGTTTCGCTGCTTTACAACATGACCACCTCTCACTTAAAGCTTAAACCCTGCTATCATATGTTTACACCACACAATATAGTTTCGCCACCCAAATGCTATCCCAATGTTAACGTGTTACAACTTTTATATTATGGTAAGTTTACAATAGTACATAGTCCATAGGATGCATTAGCCCAATATGTAATTCCATAAGGCACACCCCTTATAAGTTAAATGATATACACTTTAGGCTTACAACCTTATATTAAAAGTTAATACAAGATGTGTTAAGCTTAAATGCTTAGTGAAGATGGCATATGCAATATGCGATGTTAAACTTTTTAACCCTCATAAAAAAATCAAAGGTCTGCTCTTGGGCCAATATAATAGCCTGCCAAATAAAGGAACATAAGATACATTAATAGGTATAATAAAAATATATATAGAATGTAAAATGTATTAATGACTTATAGACTAGTGAATTTAAAACATAACGAAGATTAATTAGTCTATGGGAAATTTTATCCGTAGAAGCTACATTGACGATAACTACACTTAGCAAGTTGTAAAACCAAGTCTATAAGCAGCATAACAACTAGCAGCAAGTGATCTAGGATTAAGACGGTCAACACACTTTACACCAGATCCCATCACAAAGTAATGAACCGCGTAAGTAAATAAAAGAGGTTCCTTAGTTCGATCAAACTAAAGAATCCTGCATAACCAAGTAATACTTTACCTCTCAAACCATTATAGGAGGAAAAGTCATGGCACTCCACCTAGTTTGTTTACACAAACAAAGTTAAGTTAGGAATACATATTTAACAAGTGTGAAGATTAAGAAAGGATGAAGCACATAAATCCAATGACGACACATAAGCGATGAAAGTGTAAACATAATACTGAGTAGTAAACAACAGTACAAACATCATAAGTAAAATACATGAAAAGTAACAACTGAAATATAAACGACAAAATGTAAGAACAACTTACGACTAAACAGAGGTACATAAAGTGTACGATAGAGTTTCTTAAGTAAATAATGTTCTGTCTAGGTAGTTTTTACTAGCCTATAAATTTTTTTTTTCAATTTTTAGGGACATTACAAGTGGTATCAGATCCCAATGTCAATACTGAGAGACTTATGGGTGCACCAGGCATTCAAACAGAGAAAATAAAGAATGATAAGAAATTTTTGTTACTAACAGAAATTTTTGCTGCTATTAAAATTTTTTGTGTTTCAGGAAATTTTTTACAACACTGTTCAATTTATGAATACTGAGGAAGAAAATAGCCAGCAGGAAGAAATGACCACCCCCACTTCAGAAGTGAACTTGGTGGTCGAGCTAAACTCTGATGTGCTGAAAATTTTACACAGTCTTCAAGCTGAACTGAAAAGTTTCAAAGAAGATAGTCTAAATGAAAGAAAGGAACAACAAGCTATAAATGAAGCATTATTGCGTAACATGAAGGGAGGAATCTCACAAGGTAAACCTACCCAGTCCACCATTAGATCCAAAAGAGGACCCTACCATGAATGGGCCAGCACCCCAAGAGAAGAAGAAAAAAAGGTACACCTGAAGCAACTAGAGGGGATCATTAAGTCCTGCTAGTGATGACTCACTTTCTCCATGGAGAAAGAGCCAAAGAAATGATGACAGTTACAGGGGGAGTTTTGAAAAATAAGAGCCCCGACCTATGAAGGTGAAGTAAATACGGGAGAAAAGGATGAATAATGGTTGCTGGGAATGAGTAAGTATTTCCAGGTTCATAAATATTCAAGTGTGATGCAGGATAGGATTTCCATCGACAACCTGAATGGTAAGGCAGCAAGATGGTGGCGATATTTAAAGCACACCAAGAAATATGAGCTGCGAGAAATAAGCTGGGAAAAATTTCGAAAGATTTTCCAAGAAAAATACATGTCAGAAAGGTTCTTTGAGCACAAGGTAAAAGAGTTCCATGAAATCCTCATGGGGTCCATGACTATGGATGCATTCATAAACAAATTTATAGATCTGCTGCATTATGTACCGTATATCAAAGAAGAGAAGGTGAAGATCCAGTAGTTCCTAGGATGTCTTCCTCCTAGTTTTCATGACAAGATCTAATTCAAAATGCTAAAGAAACTCGATACTGCACTACAAAAGGCCTGACACTACTATGAGCATGGGCAGTTACAACAAGAAAACCAAAACAAAAGTAGAGAAAAGTCTAGAAACGTTTCTGATAACCGCAAGCTTGGGTTAGACCCACAGCCTTATAGAAAGAAAACTAACAGCTTTCAAGTGAACAAGAACTTCAACAAAACTTGTACGAAGCCTTATGTAATAGCTCCTAATGGTAATAAGCAAGTGGCGAGTGGAGCCAATGCTACCCCTTTTGTGATCAAGTGTTGGAAGTGCAATGGGATGCATTATGCCCGAGAATATAAGAACAAGAACAATGGAACCTTGCATAACCTAAAAGAATAACCTACTATTGAGGATATAGCAGGAAACCCATGAATCTATGCAGCATTAGATGGTCGACAGGTGCACCATCAAGCTACAATCGTCGAGATCGAAGGTATGATCTTGAACACCTCTATTTCAATAATTATTGATCTCGGTGCTTTCCGGATCTATGTTGCACCTAATATTGTTGATTTATGAAAGTTAGGCAAGGTAAATCATGTTAAACCTTGGCTGGTATAGTTAGCCACATGTACGAAATAGAAGGTTTTAGAAATTGTTAAAAAATGTGAAGTAAACCTGAACGGTTTCCTTACTAAGGTAAGCCTAAACATCCTACCTTTAGGATTGTACAATATTATTATAGTCATGGACTGTTCAGAACAACACCATGTCATGCTCGATTGGCTACACAAGTATATCTTTTGTACTGATAGCCAAGGGAACCAAGTGAAGGTTCAAGGCATCCCAAAGCAAGTTTATTTAAGACAAATCTCTTCCTTACAAGCGAAGAAGTGTGTTAGGAAGGGATGCAAGTTGTTTGTGGTAAACATCCAAGATGTAGAGTCTGATAGAGGACAACGTATAGAATACTTCCTTGTTCTCGAAGAATTCAAGGATGTGTTTCCCAAGGAAATTTTTGGATTACCTCTGAAACGAGACCTAGACTTTTCCATCGAATTGACCCTAGTATTAGTTCCGGCCTCAAAAGCACCTTACCGCATGAGTGCACCAGAATTGTTGGAACTCAAATTACAGTTGCAGGATTTAATACAGAAAGGGTATATCCGACCCAGTTTGTCCTTTTGGGAAGCACCGATTTTTGTTCGTAAAGAAGAAGGACGGTATAATGCAAATGTGCATTGATTACCGTCAGTTGAACAAAATGACAATAAAGAACCATTACCCGCTCCCTAGGATCAATGATTTTTTCAACCAGGTGGGAGGAGCCAAAATCTTTTCGAAGATTGACTTGCGATTTGGGTACCATCAGGTACGGATCGAAGATGAAGATATTCCCAAGGAGGCCTTTCATATCAGGTACGGGCACTATGAGTTTGTAGTGATGTCGTTCGGGTTGACCAATGCACCCACAAACTTTATGTGTATGATGAACAGCATATTCAGTAAATATCTGGATAAGTTTGTACTAGTCTTTATTGACGACATTCTGGTTTATTCCAAGAATAAAGAGGAACACAAAGAACACCTTCGCATAGTACTTTGAGTGTTGAGAGAACACCAACTCTACTCTAAGTTTAGTAAATGTGATTTTTACAAACCACAAATACAGTACCTATGTCACATCATATCCAAGGTAGGAATAGCTATGGACCCGAAAAATATTCAAGCTATAAAGGATTGGCCTACCCCAACTAGTGTCACTGACATTAGGTCCTTTTTGGGTTTAGCCGGGTATTATTGAAAGTTCATTGAGAACTTTTGATCCGGATTTATGCAGGAATGCAATAGAATACACAAATAACCATAGAAACAAATATGCAGTGAAAATAACACTTCATTTCATTAATCAATAACTGAAACTTGTTTACATACAGAATGGAAATAAACTTGCTAGAGTGCTGTTAGGTTATCTCTGAGAAGAAAGCATATTAAGGGAAAAGAGAAAAAGGTTGTTGATGCTTTGAGTTGACGAACTCATATGATATATGAGGTGACCCTAAGTCAAATTGATGCGTATTTGCATGAGAATATTAGAATGACCAACAAGGTTGACGCATTCTATGTGGAAATCCTTAAAAAGGTCCAAGAGGACCGGTTGTTTCAGCAATAGAAGGAATACAAGGTGGATGAATCTAGACTATTATGGTCCAAGGATAGATTTTATGTTCCATATGGAGGGGACATTCGGTCCAGCATCCTCATAGAATTTCATATGGCACCCTACTCGGGGCACCCGGGATATCAAAAGATGATATCTATCGTCCAAAGACACTTTTTCTGGACTAAGTTAAAGGTCGACATTGCAATGTTTATTATGAAATGTTGGGATTTCGAGTTAGTTAAAGCTAAGCACTAGTATCCTTCAGGATTGCTAAAGCCATTTCCCATTACAGAATGGAAGTGGGAGGTTATCAGTATGGATTTTATTACTGGATTACCGAAAAACAAGAAGTAAAATGATTCCATCTTTGTAGTTATTGACAAGCTGTCAAAGGCAGAACACTTCATCCCCGTAAAAATTGACCTAGAAAGCTGTGAACATTGCCGATATCTTCCTAAAAGAGATATTTAGATTGCATGGGATACCCAAAGCAATTATATCATATTGAGATGTTATGTTTACAAGAAACTCATGGATATCTTAATTCTATGGATTAGAGATGCAGCTGAACTTTAGCACTACTTATCACTCGTAGATGGATGGGAAAACTGAAAGAGTAAACCAAATTGTTGAAGACATGCTTTGAATGTATGTCATGAACAACCCCACCAAGTGGGAGGATTATTTGCACCTTGAAGAGTTTACATATAACAACGGGTATCAGGATTTTGCAAAGATGAGTCCTTTCGAGGTACTCTATGGACGGAAGTGTAGGACCCCAGTTACTTGGGACAGTTAGGTGGATCGGCTCATGTTAGGGCCTGACCTATTATTGGACTTGGAATAGTTAGTTACCAAGGTACATGGAAACCTTAAAGACACACAAGACCATCAGTAAATTTATGCGGATAAGAAAACAAAAGTAAATACTATAAATTAGGTGAGCATGTCTACTTGAAAGTGAAATAAAAATGGAGCAAAGCATAGGTGTGGTAAGTTAGCACCTAGATTTTGTGGACCTTTTCAAATTTTGGCCAAGAACGGACCAGTGGCTTATGAACTAGCATTACCTATGCACGTAAGAGTTCATAATGTTTTCCATGCATCTTTATTAAAGAAATATGTTTATGATGCTAAGCATGTCATTGATTGGTCATTATTATAGCTGGAACCTTAGGGTGAATTTTCCCCTAATCCTTTGCATATATTGGACAAGAGAGAAGTGAAGCTTCCGAAGTGCACTATAGTCCAATTGAAAGTGCACTAGAAGCACTTTGAGGTAGATGAGGCTACCTGGGATAATGAAGCCACCATGAGAAAGGCTTACCCCTCCTTGTTTCATGATATCAATTAGAGTCCCTAGAACACCAGGGATAGTGTTGTACTAAGTGGGGAGGGATGTAATATCCTAAATTTTTGACCTACCATTTATAGGCATGAGCCTATTGATCATGATGATTATATTGATGTTTTATTTTTATATTGGGTCAAATACCCCACTGCATATGAACATGATGATTTGCTTTGTATATTTGGCGTAAGCCAATTGTTGAAGATATATATGTATATATGTGTTGGTTGTGTTGGGCATGTACCCTGAAGCATATGATTGATGAAATGTTTTGTGTTGGATATGGACCTTGAAGCACATGATTGATGAGATGTTTTGTGTTGAGCGAGATATATGTAATTGCACTATGTTTGTAACTCCCTATTATAAGCATTGAGTATGGGCTCTGGTAAGCGCTAGGGGTTACTTAAAAGATTAAAATCACCTCCAAGTGAAAATGACTCGAGAATAACATTGATCTCATCATACTTATTTTTAAGTGATTAAATGAAATTTTGAATTTAAGTATTCTCATCGAGTACTGAAGAACTATTACATTATACGAGGGAAATCCAACATGCAAGGATGTTTAGAGTTTCCTATCCTAGTAGACCTAATCCATGTATCTACTTGACCTTCATGAAGAAGTGTCGTTAAGTATAGGGATCATAATACATGATTCCCAAAGGCAAATGCTAATAAGTATTATAATACTATGTATTTTATACATAGTATGTATAAAGAATTAATTACGATTAATTATATAATTGAATAAAGAAAGAAGAGAAGCTCCACCAATTATTATTTATTATTAAAGGTTTAATAAATAGTGAAATAGCTATGAAAGATTAACTAGGAACTAGTTAAAAGTTCCTAAGTTAAGTATTGGAAAAATTACCCAAGTAATTAAAAAAAAGGGTTAAATCAGGAAATCAAGGATTTCTTGATTTAACTTCCCCTTTGACTAAAAAGTATGTCTATAAAGGCTCAAGCCAAGCAAAGGCTTGGGGTTTTGATTGTTTTTTATCTTGGAGAATTATTATTCTTCCTGTTTTTGTCTCTCAAGTGTTTTCCTCAAGAACTTTCTCCTACAAGGAAAAGAAGACTAATTCATAACTATGATACTAGTTAGGAAACCCTACCTTAGGATTTCTAAGCTACTTGCATGTTGGAGTCCACTTCAGGGGGATCCGGATTAGAACCGGGAACAGTTCCAGGTCATGGTTGGGAGGAACATGGTAGTTCCCAGGTGATTTTGTCATCAAAATCAGAGGTTAGATATGTCTTAAATTAATAATGTTGGTTATTTAAAAGGTTTGCAGGTTCGTCCATTAAATGAGCTTCAGGAAGATAAATTACAGCTATAAGTTCTTAGTATGTCAAAGTTCATTTCTAGGGTAAACGTTGGCTACTTTATGTAAAATATTTTATATATATTATAAACCCTAGAATTGATTCATTATGTCCATATCTCCTTGGGTTACATTTCTTAAAATCTAACCCTAGACTGTCTATGCTATCTTCCAGATTATATAATGAATATGTTAGATGAATGTTTCCAATGAATTTACTAACCCTATGTAATTGATGTTCTGCCTAGATTCTGCTAGGGTTTGTATTCTCTTCAATGCTCCCTAGGGTGGTAAATATTATCATAGGCTATATATATATCTAGGTTTCCATCTCTAAAGTTTGTTTCTATACTCATTCAATATTCATAAATTTATTACTGTAAAACTAGGTAAATCTAGACCTGCTATTTGTTGCTCACCTATTATTTATAACTCTACTGACATATTACATTGGTCAGTAGTGACATGTTTCAGATTATAGTATACTTAATCATAAGAGTAATATTAAGAGGATTAAATATACTAAATAGATACCTTCGGGTATTACTTACAACCAGAACTATTTTATAAGATAATTATATATACATATAAATAAGACCATTAGGTATAAACCTTTATCAAAACTATCTATACATTTAACTCCGAAATTAAATAACTCATCTAGGACCTTTCAAGGTCTGTATCCATATTACAAATTTACATTAAAAATACTCCACATAAATGAAACAACATTATAAATATTTAGAGGAGGCATCATGACCATCCATGCGGTCCTTTACAATTCTTTGATCATAATTCATATAATAGAATCTATGGTTCTAACTTTTCCATGTATACATAACCATAAACAAAATTACATAACTCAAATAACATTACCATAGCCAAATTATAATAATATGTCTTATACAACAAATCATAACATAGTAAAAAAACATCAAAATCATATCATAAATCCATATATTTCAAACAATAATAGGAATCGAATTCCATGGGCATGCAAGCCGAGTTTGTTTTATTTATTAAAATACATTTCATTACAACTCGTTACATTAAAAACCCTACTTGCCAATAGAGGTTGGGACATTTTTCCCATGCATGTACAGACCAAGGTAAAGCCATAATAACAAACCATACATAATGTATATACAAAATGACAACCAAATCCTATAACCATTCTCACACAGGCCACATTATACATCAAATCGTATGCAGGTTGTGGTTTATAAAATACATCCATTATAGTATAAATACACATATTCCATTTACATATTAACCAATAAAATCCATCAAGGGTCTGTAAACCATGGCCTCTACGAAACCCACTAATGCACAATGCTCACATAAGTCATGGCCTTGACCAAATTTTAAATCTAATACACAGTCAATTAACCCTACCTTGTACTATCGCAGCACAGTGGGAAGGCACATGCCATTCACGTCATGTCCTATACCCACACTGTCTATATATTTACATTACAAACTAAGTAATGTCGTAATACATAGAACCTTCAAGATGGCGAACACCCACATAAATAAATCATAACCATAGAATAAACGTAGTGAAATCATGCAATGCACATCACATATTAAACCATGGTAAATCAAGTAATAAAAATAGTATGCAGCCATTCACACAGAGCTTTCCAAGTAAACGACACAATCATCATATTAAAACTTATAAACAAGTTCACATAGGCATGCCAATGGGGCAACACACCATTGCAATCAATGATGCAGCACATGGCTAAAATGCCCCAACGAAAATGATTTGCTTAACCCAAAAAAAACAAATGTGCCACGAAGCCCAAACATTCCTCTCTTCACTGCTAAAACAACACAAGTAAAATTACAAACCCAAATTTATACATAGAACCAGAGGGAGTGTGAATTAACTCCATGGCCAAATCCATCAAGATACTATCCAAAACTCAAGTCTGTAGTCATGCCCGAAGGCGAATCTTAAAAACCCCCACAATGAAACCCACAGCATAAAACCCAATACCAAGCAACAATCTATGTGCAGTCTCCCCAAGAGGGATGAAAGGTAGCAACTAAAATCTTTCTCAAAGGCTTACCATGGCCACAAGTGCAAACATTTGGAGCCCACAGAAGCAAAGCCACATTGTTCCTCATTCCCTTTTAGCACCCGCAAAACACAAGCCAAACAAGGGATGAGAAGTATGGCCATGAACAAATGTTAAACCAAACCAATGTGTAGGCATGTTAAAACCAACGTGGACATACCTCGTAGTCTGAAGGTGGCCTCCATGGTTTTCCCCCTGTGTAGAGCCAAAGAACAAAACCACAAATGACAAACAACGTACAACCTTTGTGAGCCAAGCCTAAGGGAAGGCTATCACGTTTCACCAAACACATTGAACGCACCAGCTGGAAACCATTGAATCCACATAAAAACACACTCTCCATAGTTTTGTTTCGCTACTTTACAACATGACCACCTCTCACTTAAAGCTTAAACCCTGCTATCATATGTTTATACCATACAATATATTTTTTCCACCAAAATGCTATCCCAATGTTAACGTGTTACAATGTTTTCATTAGGGTAAGTTTACAATAGTGCATAGTCCATACGGTGTGTTAGCCCAAGGTGTAATGCCATAATGCACATGCCTTATAAGTTAAATGATATACACTTTAGGCTTACAACCTTATATTAAAAGCTAATACGGGATGTGTTAAGCTTAAACGCTTAATGAACATGGCATATACAATATGCCATGTTAAAATTTTTAACCATCATAAAAAAATCAAATGTCTGTTGTTGAGCCAAAATAATAACCTGCCAAATAAAGGAACATAAGAGATTTTAATAGGTATAGTAAATATATATATATAGAATGTAAAATGTATTAATGACTTATAGACTAGTGAATTTAAAACATAACAAAGATTAATTAGTGTACAGGAAATTTTAGCCGTAGTAGCTACATTGACGATAACAACACTTACCAAGTTGTAAAACCAAGTCTATAAGTAGCATAACAGCTAGGAGTAGGTGATCTAGGATCAGGACGGTCAACACACTTTACACCAGATCCCATCGCAAAGTAATGAACTACGTAATTAAATAAAAGAGGTTCCTTAGTTTGATTGAACTAAGTAAGCCTGTGTAACCAAGTAATACTTTACCTCTCAAACCATCATGGGAGAACAAGTCCCGCCACTCTGCCTAGTTTGTTTCCACAAACAAAGTTAGGTTAGGACTCCATATTTAACAAGTGCGAATATTTAGAAAGGACGAAGCACATAAATCCAATTATGACACATAAGCGACGAAACTATAAACATAATACTGAGTAGTAAACAACAGTAAAAACATCATAAGTAAAATACATGAAAAGTAACGACTGAAATATAAAGGACGGAACGTAAGAACAACTTACGACTAAACAGAGGTACATAAAGTGTATGATAGAGTTTCGTAAGTAAATAATGTTCCATCTAGGTAGTTTTTACTAGCCTATAATTTTTTTTTCAATTTTTGGGAACATTACATATAATCTTATTATAAGTGACTCAAATAAAAAGTAAATTTAAAAGAAAATAATTTGAATATACCAAAAAATTGGTCCCTTTGATAAAAATAAAATAATTGTTTTTTTAGTATAAATATACCAAAATAAACAAAAAATTTATCAATTAATAAAAGAAATAGATTGTAAACCAAAATAAACCAATCATTTATCAAATTAATCAAAGAAATACACGGTAAATAGTTTATTTTAAACTATTTAATTACCAAGGGAATTCCACATTGAGTATAGGTTCAAGCTTCCATGAATTTAAAGATATGATTAATAGAATTTATTTAAAACAATAAATAGATCCTAAATAAATTACCTACGCTTCAATATCCAAACTGTATGACAATGCATTGAAGAAAAATAAAATACCTACTCTACATGCTACATGATCACTCTAATCACCAACACATAGAAAAGTGTGCATGTGTATCTATGTAAGACACCAAATAAATGTAAATTTTATTACTTGGATTTTTTTTTAAATATTTTGACAAGAAAGTCAAAATGGATGTGATGGATGATTTTATTTAATAATTAAAATATTGAAGTAACTATTGAAAAAGTGTTTGTTGACCCACAAGGGGAAAAGACAAGTGGCGAAATCTATTGAGTGATAAATCAAGTGATGCAGGAGATATCTTTCCCAAAATTAGTTCAAGAATCATTGTGGAGTGCTAAAGAGAATGAGGCTCATAAATGACCAAGTCCTAGGAAAAATACTATGAAATAGTGTGTCCACCAAGCAAGCAGGAGGATAGCGATGGATGAGGAATGGATTTCTTGATGCCAGAGATGGCACATTGATCATATTTTGTCATTCTGGTTCAACAAACAAGCTTGAGGGTTCTGGAGCAAGTAATATTTGGCTACTCTAGCAGTTGGTTGGGAGGAATGACAGCTTTAGTTTTGTTTTCTTGACAGTGGTTTCATGTCCATACTCAATTTCTTACCTGTTTAGTATTGATAAATTATAGACTGAGTATAGATATGAATCGTAAATACATTTTGAATATAGTGAATTATACAATGCATATGTTCCTAACCTTTTACTATTTTCATGTTATGATTTAGTATAAATTGTTCGTTATTTACGGAATATAAAAGAATCGCAGATCTTATTATCCTAGTTATATTTTTTATTTAATCTTTGTTTGGTATTTAATACCCATATTAGAGTGGATCTAATGTTAGTATAACTAATGAATCTGAACAAATATATCATAATCAACCAACCAAGTACTCGAAAAACCAAAGTAATGCCCAATTCATAGATCTGGTTAACATTTTTAAGTATGTCTACATTTTACTTCTAAAATATTTTAAATGTATGTTAGATATTACTCTTTTCAAAACTAATTGTATACCCTAGGAACTGAGGATTTTTCAGACACATTTTATCTCTATTATAGACATTATTAATGTAAAATTATTCTAAATAAAAACTATGTTTGAAGAATATCTACGGTAATGACCAGATAGTTAACAATGAATTTAAAAGAAGGAATCACCAAGTAAACAACATATTGAATAACCCCAATAAGAAATAAAATAACATAAACACTAAATGGAGATATTGCATACCATCATATAAATTATCCATAGATTTATAGAACGGAGACGAAATGCTTCTTCATTTATTAAACATCTATATCATGAATCTCTAGATCGAAGTGATAAATCAACATTAATAAATTATATGACTATTGTTAGATATTCATACTCATTTGGAACCAAAACTGAAATATACTCTTTTATAAACAATCAATACATGCCAACTTGTTGGTTGTGGAGCCTAATCTTCCAGATCTAGAGATATTATTCAGTTGTGATTGTAACCCAGGAGTACTGTACACTCGTTCCCCCTGCCTTGGGGTTCGGGGGCGGAGCCCCCGAATTTTTTTTTTTTGGGATGTGTGTCGGCCAATAGTATTGCGGACCCATGGTATTGGGTTTACCCTAGAATTTTTCCCATGGTATTTCCCCTATAAAAGAGAGCATTGTAAATCGATTGGATATGGTATTGTATTGTACTGGAAGAGAGACCGTGAGAGCGTGAAAAGGAAGTGCAACAGTTTTGTTGCAGTGTGTATCCCTTCATCTTTCTGGAGTGTAATAAAAGGACTGGCAAATTTCTTTGTGGACGTAGCCCATCGTTTGGGTGAACCATGTTATATCTGTGTCTCTCTGTAATGTTTTAATGTGTTTTGCATCTTGTTTATTGATTTAACTGTATATCTGTTATTGCTCTGCGGTCCTATTTTTTAACAATTGGTATCAGAGCCAAAAGGTCTATTTGGTTGGTAAACTTGGAGCAAAGAAGGGTTCTTGGTTCAAGTGGGAGCAATGGTGGAAGAAGGAAATTTTAGGGTCGAGAAATTTAACAGCCAAAACTATCAGTTATGGAAGATGAAAATGGAGGACTATCTGTACCAGAAAGATCTGTACCAGTCGTTGGGTGAAAAAGCAAAATAGCTGGTGGCTATGAAGGATGAAGAATGGGAGGTTCTTGATAGAAAGGCACTAGGAACAATACGACTATGCCTAGCTTCATTGGTGGCCTTCAATATTTCGAAAGAAAAAACAACAGAGGGTGTGATGAGCGCATTGAGTAAGCTCAACAAAAAACCCTCGGCTTCTAACAAGGTATTTTTAATGAAGCGTTTATTTAATATGAAGATGTCGGAAGGTGGATCTATTGCTGACCATTTAAATGAGTTTAATACACTTACCAGTCAGTTAAGTTCTGTAAAAGTGAACTTTGATGATGAGGTTAGCGCTCTTCTAATCTTGTGCTCATTGCCAGAAAGATGGAATAACTTGGTCATGGATGTAAGTAACTCTTTCCCTAGTTCAAACACTCTTAAGTTTGATGATGTTGTTAGTGTTATTCTTAGTGAGGAAATGCGAAGGAAAAGCACAGGTGAGACATCAGGTAATGCGTTTACGATGGAGAGCAGAGGGAGACAAAACGAGAGAGGAAGGAGCCCAGGAAATCGTGGCATGTCTAAAAAGGGAAGATCCAAGTCCAGGTTCAGAAAAATAGAATGCTGGAACTGTGGTAAGAAAGGACATCTAAAGAAAGACTGCAGAGCACCAAAGAAGAAGGGTGAGAGGCAGCAAAAGACTACCCAGGAAGGTAATGTAGTAGGTGATGTGTTACAAGATGCTTTGATTCTTGCATTAGATAATACTAGTGATTACTGGGTATTAGATTCAGGGGCTTCATGTCATGCTACACCCCATAGTAAATTCTTTTATGACTATGTTCAAGGTGAATTTGGGCATGTGTTATTGGGGGATGATGAACCATGTAAATTTTTTGGAAAGGGTAAGGTACGGATTAAGATAAATAATGGAAATGACTGGTTGCTAAAGGATGTAAGGCACATTCCTGCTATGAAAATAAATCTCATCTCAACAAGGTAGTTGGGAGATTGCGGCTGTTTATCTACGTTTGGAAAAACATGGTGGAAGGTCACTAAAGGATCAATGGTAATTGCGAAAGGAGATAGGATAGGTATGTTATATTTATGTCCTCATAATATCGATTATTCTATTTCTGTAGCTTCCATAGAAACAGGTGCAGCATTGTGGCATCATAGGCTTGGCCACATGAGTGAGAAGGGGATGCAGATTCTCCACTCAAGGAAACTGCTTCCAGATTTGAAGCAGGTAAGTTCGGAATTTTGTGAGAACTATGTTTATGGAAAACAGAAGGGAGTTATATTTCTCAGGGTTGGGAAACAAAAGAAGAGTGAAAAGTTAGAGCTTATCCATACAAATGTATGGGGACAAGCTTAGGTACAATATCTTGGTGGCTCTCATTATTATGTTACTTTTATTGATGATGCAACTAGAAAAAATTGGGTTTATTGCATTAGACATAAATCTGATGTGTTTGATACTTTTAAGAAGTGGAAAGCTTTGAATGAGAATGAGATAGGAAAAAGGTTGAAATGTATCAGATCTGATAATGGAGGCGAGTACCACAGCAAGGAGTTTGACAGTTACTATTCACACAATGGGATTCGCAGAGAGAAGACAGTCCCTGGAACACACCAAGAAAATGGTGTGTCAGAAAGGATGAACAGAATGATCATGGAGTGTGCAAGGTGTATGAGATTCCATGCAGGGTTGCCCTTACAGTTTCGGGCTGATGCTGTAAACACTGTTGTTTATTTAATAAACAGAGGACCTTCAAGCGCTTTGGATGGTGGCATTCCAGAGGAGGCATGGACAGGTAAACAGGTAAAATACTCATTTCTGAGAACTTTTGGTTATGAAGCATTTGTCCATATTGATAAAGATGATAGAACAAAGCTTGAGGCTAAATCCAAGAAATGTACCTTTATTGGATACGGGGTTGATGATTTTGGTTATCACTTATGGGATCTTAAAAATAGAAAAATCATTAGGAGTAGAGATGTAGTATTCAATGAAAAGGTCATGTACAAATATCAGTTGCAGGGAAAGAAAGAAGAAAAGGAAAACATAGAGTACACAGTGCTTGATGAAATCAAAGAAAATGAATTTCCAAAAGCACCAAAAGATCAAGAATAGCAGCAGGTACCTGAAACTCCTGCAACTATAAGAAAGTCTACCAGGTTAAGTAGACCCCATAAACGATTCTCTCCTTCACTGTATTATTTATTGATGACTGATTCTGGTGAGCCAGAATGTTTTGAAGAAGCAATGCAGGTAGAAACTAGAAAGAAGTGGGAGCAAGGCATGGATGAGGAGATGGATTCATTGGTAAGAAACCAGAATTGGGATCTGGTTAAGTTGCCTGCAGAAAAAAGGGTATTGCAGAATAAATGGGTTTACAGGTTGAAGGAAGAATATGGAGGAAAGAACCGATACAAGGCTAGACTTGTTGTAAAGGGGTTTGCATAAAAGAAAGTTATAGACTTTGATGAAATATTTTCACCTGTTGTTAAAATTAATTCAATTAGAACTATTTTAATTCTAGTGGTAGTAGAAGGTTTGCATCTTGAACAATTAGATCTAAAAATGGCCTTTCTCCATGGGGATTTGGAGGAAGAGATTTATATGCAGTAGCCACAAGGGTATGAGGTCAAAGGGAAGGATAATTTGGTTTACAGGCTAAAGAAGAGCCTGTATGGCCTGAAGCAAGCTCCAAGGCAATGGTATTTAAAATTTGGTAGGTTTATGACAGAACAAGGTTATGATAGATGTCATTCTGACCACTGTGTTTATTTCAAGAGGCTAGATAATGGAAGATATATTATCTTGTTATTGTATGTGGATGACATGCTTGTTGCAGGGTCTAACATGCAGGATATAAATGTGCTCAAAAGAAAACTAGCTAAATCATTTGCAATGAAGGATTTGGGTGCTACAAAGCAAATCCTTGGTATGAGAATAACAAGAGACAGGAAAAATCGCAAATTGACATTGTCTCAAGGTGAGTACATAGAAAAGGTGTTGCAGAGGTTTAGAATGCAGAATGAAAAACCAGTCAGCACACCTTTGGCAAGCTATTTCAAACTAAGCAAGCATATGTGTCCAGAGACACAGGAAGAGATAGATTACATGTCCAAGATTCCCTATTCATCAATAGTTGGGAGCTTGATGTATGCCATGGTGTGCACAAGACCAGATATTGCACATGCAGTGGGAGTTGTGAGCATGTATATGAATAATATAGGTAAAGAGCATTGGAAAGTAGTACAGTGGATTCTCAGGTATTTGAGAGGTACCACTTCGCATGCATAATGTTTTGGAGGTTCAGACACTATTCTACAGGGACATGTTGATGCAGATATGGCTGGTGATAAAGACAGCAGGAGGAGCACCACAGGGTATGTGTTCACTGTAGGTGGAACAACAATAAGTTGGATTTCAAAACTGCAACAAGTTGTTGCACTTTCAACAACAGAAGCAGAGTATGTTGCTAATACAGAGGCCGGTAAGGAGATGATTTGGTTGCAGAGGTTCATCGAAGAATTGGGTAAGAAACAAGAGAATAGTAGGCTATACAGTGACAACCAGAGTGCCATTCATATTGCAAAGAACTCAGTTTTTAATTTGAGGACTAAACATATAGAACTCAAGTACCACTTCATAAGAACTGTTCTGGATGAAGAACTGTTAAAACTGGAAAAGATTCACACTAGCTAGAATCCTGCAGACATGTTGACAAAGGGAATAACCAGAGAAAAACTGAGCTCCTACTCTGTTTCTATTGGCATTAAAGCATGAAGGTGAAAAGAATAAATTTTCCAAGTCTAAGGTCCAGCAAGTGCGGTAGTGGTAGAGTTGATGTGATTAGTCTCCAAGTGGGTGATTGTTGGTCGTGGAACCTAATCTTCCAGATCCAGAGATATTATTCAATTGTGATTGTAACACAGGAGTACTATACACTCGTTCCCCCTGCCTTGGAGTTCGGGGGCAGTTCCCCCGATAAAATGGGGGTTTGGGGGCAGCGCCCCCAAATTTTTTTTGGGGGGGATGTGTGTTGGCCAATAGTATTGCGAACCCATGGTATTGGGTTTACCCTAGAATTTTTCCCATGGTATTTCCCCTATAAAAGAGAGCATTGTAAATCAACTGGATATGGTATTGTATTGTACTGGAAGAGAGACTATGAGAGCATGAAGAGGAAGTGCAGCGGTTTTGTTGCAGGGTGTATCCCTTCATATTTCTGGACTGTAATAAAAGGACTGGCAAATTTCTTTGTGGACGTAGCCCATCGTTTGGGTGAACCATGTTATATATGTGTCTCTCTGTAATGTTTTAATGTGTTTTGCATCTTGTTTATTGATTTAACTATATATCTGTTATTGCTCTACGGTAACTCATAGATATGTATAAAAAATCAAACAATAATCACACGTAGTTAAATTATAGAGTAAATTTTTTTTAGTCAAGTAAACTTAAATGCACAGTCACTATTCATGGGTATCCATGTCCCAGGATATATAGCTCTGTCAAAATAATTCCACTAACAATTGAATCATATCATCTAAAATAACAATCATTATTAAGCTCCAAGATTCAATGGAAATTATCTCAACCAACAAATTTTATCAACCACTAAACATCATCGTGGTTGTAATCCCATCTATGGCATCCACCATATAGAACAAATAATAATGTACATATGAATAGGATAACAATTTAACACATTGAAATGTGATAGGATGCAAAACTATCTTTTATAAGCTAGTACACACCCATAAGGGTTTAACATAATATAATTAAAACATATATTCACAATGGTTTTGAAATCCTTTTCATTTGTGGATTGCAAACCCAATGGGAAACCATTATAACCCATAATCTACCATAGCATTACCGTGTGACTGATGGGGAATCCAAGTTGTCCCACTCAATCCATCCCGTCAGTAGACACATGGAAAAAAATAAGTGCTGTCAATATATTATTAATGACCAAGTATACAAATGCATACTTCTAGTTTCATAAGAGTATAAGTGAAAACCCTCACCTTTGTATAGAGAAGAAAGAGGCTTGAGAGGAGGTGACCGAAGTGTTGTCACTCTCATCAAGATAGGGTTACCAAAAATGATTTTCCACATTAAACATGGTAAAAAAAACTATGTTTGTAACTATAACTGAATAAGGAAAAACATGGGGAGTGTAAACCCTTCCTTGGCCAAATGAAGTATGGGTTTGGAGAGTGAAGCTATATTTCACTCAAGTCTTTATAACTCCACCTGCACATTAAAAATGCAGAGTTATAATAACCACTTCTGTAGAAATGAAATGAAAAAAGAAAATGAACTCTCAGATTGAAGCTCACCTCAAATGAATCCAAATAGGGCCAAGGGTTGGCTCCTCATGTATTCTTATTATTTCTCATTGTCTGCACAACAACTGAAAACCAAGATAAATTATGTTTTGATAATAACCTTAAAAAATTAAAAATTAAGTGTATAGAATGTAAATCGAGCACTGTCCCTTACTTGGTTAAAAGATCGACAGGATACAAAGCGTCTGCAAACACCAAGAAGGAGAATGGCCTTCTCTTCATAACCCCATGATGATTAAACCATACAAGAAGAGGTCATATTAGTGTCCATTTCACCTCTTCGAGATTGAAAAACCTTCAAGTAAAACTTAGAAGAAGAATAAAACCTCCATTAATAGATTGTGCAAAGGAATGAGCAAGACTATGTAGCGCAACCATGAGTGGCTGAGTTTCCTTCCACGGGAACAATTACATACCAAATGAATGCAACAATAAACCCTAAGACAACTTAAATACGGAATTAAAACCTTTGAAAAACCATTGGAGGAGATCATTACAAGTGGATGGCTTAGATCCCTCTTGGGCCACAACACTTGCAATTTGAACTTACCATTGAATGCACCTTGCTCCAATGTCAACTTGCAGTCGGGGATTATTTAAACCTTAGCTCAAGTAGTAATGTTTATCTATTGGTATTCCCTTGTACCTCCCTTTTAAATTTATTTCAAACCAAACCTTATGAAATACCAACCAACATTATGTATGGTCATGGATAGGGTCACGAATATGGTGATTATTATCAATATAGTCCAAAATTTTCATCAAACCTTTAAACAAAGACATGTGCTATGATTCATACATTATAACCTTAAATCAAATATTTTTAATATACCCCTCTTCCATCTTG
Source organism: Pseudotsuga menziesii (assembly GCA_001517045.1). Classification (NCBI taxonomy): domain Eukaryota; kingdom Viridiplantae; phylum Streptophyta; class Pinopsida; order Pinales; family Pinaceae; genus Pseudotsuga; species Pseudotsuga menziesii. The sequence goes on along the minus strand of LPNX010879069.1, from coordinate 344,352 downwards.
TTTCATGAAGGAAGGTTTATTAACAAAGAGTAGCTAGGACGAGACTTAGCTTTTAGGCTTAGTTCCTAAGAAAACCACACTTAAAAATAAACCCCAAAGGATAGAACACCTCACCTTGGAAGACTGTGGGGTCGATGCACAATCATGGACTCTTTTAAAGACACTTTAGATGCCACATAATACTGGAAAAACCTAGAACCTCTAACTTTAGCTGATAATTAAGGGTACTTCCTTAACATATTTAAAGATGAAGTAAAAAGACAAAAGATAGGTAATTGAATCAGATTTCATAATATATAACATTTATGTAGAAAACATTTGTGTAAATGATTATAAAATTAGGTTTTCAAATTTTCAACACATCATAACATATATGTTTGCCCGGGTGCAGCAATATCTGAGGTAAATGATGTCAATTTTGGATAAAATCTTGCAGACATATAAAGGACATATGGGCCTAGTGCAACACTATTTATTCAGAATTTTTCATGAATTATTATTTTTATTATTAATTATTGAAGTTAGAAAATCTTAGAATGAAAAGTTTCTGTGCTAGTGCAACACTTTAGGGGAAAAAAAATGAAATACTTTATTTCTATATATAATATTGTAGAGATTTCTATCTTCTAGTGCACCATATAGTTTTCTTGGGAAATGGTGAAGGAAATCAAAAGTTATATAAAAAACAATCGGCGTGACTATTTTTCGAAAACTGATGTGTGTCGTTTAGAAAAATTATAATAAATAAATAAATAATACATTTGAAGGAAAAAATACATATTTAGAATTGAAGGATCGTATTGTAAAATATTCTAAATTTTCATAAAAAAATATTGTGTTTGTTATACCAAAATACGCCATCAAATTTGAGCGTATTGATAGAGTTCTAAAAGGAAAGAAATAACATTGGTTTATTTGACCTAGCCAATAGGTTCGGTAGTCTGAAGCGATTTTTGAACATAATTCCAAACCTTATTCCCATCGAGTTTTTTAATTTTAAAAACACGCATATTCGTTTTAGTGTTATTCATATCGCATATGCGATTCATATTGGATATGCACTATAACACATATGTGTTTTTTCTTTAATAGCTTGGTACGAGAGTAAAAAAGAGTTTACCATGTTAGTGGATAGTCTTTGGGAGAAACCCCATCTAAAGATAAAATATCATGGTAATTATTGGCCCCTCCAAGGCATTTTAGTGTGGAAAAAGGAGGACGCTTAGCCTAAAATTTGTGAATGGTTGTGGATAATGAGGTCAGATTATTGGAGGTTCAAGGTTCTTGTTCATGGTGCTTAAGGAATATAAGATTATTTTTAGACTTAATGAATGATTTTTATTGCCTAACCTTTCTCTAAGGCTTGAAACTCATATCTAGCTCTAAAATATTCCTAATGGTACCAACATATCCACTATGGGGATAATGATTGCAACATCATTTATGTTTTTTTGAAGCATTATTTTCTTCTGTGGACACACAAAATCATCTTTTAGGGCCTAAGGCCAAGGTGTCATCTCTTGACTATGTTGAGGCTCCGTAATGTATACATTATGCTTGAGAACTTAGAATCATACTAATATTCCCACTTGGAGGCCAAATATCTTCTTAAGATGTGATTTTTTTCATCCATGGCATCATTCTTGGGTTAAGATTCGTATAACATTCATTTAGGGCATATGGCTTAGGGTTTCTCCCACAACTATGTCCAGGATATTCTCATGAGATCATGTATGGTGGATCAAATTGCATTCTTAAAACTATATTCTAAGAAGTTTTCTTTGTGGTAGAAGGCCTAGGTTTCCTACCTTAACAATGTACAAGACCCATGGATTCATATCTACTATCCAAAACCTTCTAATGACATTCATGTCACCACATGAATGAAAGGGTAAATTCAAGAGGTCACGATTGGTCATTTGAGGTGTTTTTCAAGGTCATGGATTCCTAGAAGCTTTTTTTAGAGTCCAATCCCTATGTTTACTCCCCCAACAATGTCGAAGGCCACATGACCCTTACATAGTGCTTGTAAGTCATGTGAGGTGATTCGAGGTATCATTTTAGGCCTTGGATGGATATAATATTCCTTTATGGAATAAGGCTTGGGTTTACTTCATCAACCATGTGTAAGGCATTAAGAACCATGTTTACTATTTAAAACCTCTCGATGGAATGATTACCCCCATTTTTTAGGTAGGGATACCATCAATAGGTCCTCCATGGTAGTTTCAAGTGTCCTTATTGACCTTCAATGACTAAGGGATTCATTTAGGGCCCAAGGATTGGGTTTCCTCCCATTTCCATGCATATGGACCCGAGACCCATAACTACTATAAAAAAATTCCCAATTTTTCGCATATCCATAATCTAAGGCCAAAGACCCCATAGAGAGATCATGTGTGGTGGCTTGATACATTATTATTTCCTGTGGATCCCTAGAAGCTTCCTTTAGTGTCTACGACCTAGGTTCCCGATCGCTTAACCATGTTAAGGGTCTCTAAACCAATCCATAGTGATTAAAACAACCTAATGGTGTCAATTCCCACACACAGAGATAATAATGGCCTCAAAAGGAAACATATGGTGGTTTAAGGTGTTATTGGTGGTTCTAGATTCCTAGAAGTTCAATTTAGGGCTTAAAGTAGAGGCTTCATCCCTTGGCAATGTCTAATACCCTAAGGCCCTCCCTCCCACAAAACCCTTAGCTTTATATTTCCCCTCCCTCCAATCCCCCATCATATCTCTCCCCTACCCATCCCTCCCTTCCCCTTACATTTCTCCTCCCTTCATCTCCCCCATATATGTCCCCTACCCCTCCCTCCCTCCCATGATTCCCTATACACCTTCCTCTCCCTCCTTTGAATCCCACCCTCTTAACCAATGTAATGCTGGGAAATGAGCCACCCCATAGACCATCTTCATGGAATATTGGGAGTCTAAATGTTATTATAATGGGATAAGGGTGCCATTATAGGGTTTTGTATGGGAGGGATGGGTCTATGGACATTGACTATAGTCATGGAAGAGAAGACAATAAGTCCCTAAATCAACACACATGCCTTATAGATAGAATATTTGGCCTTTAGTGGGATATGGATGTCATTATGAGGTTTTATGCACTAAGGATGGGTCTCAGGGTCTTAACCATGGTAATGGGACAATAGTGTAATAAAAACAAGTCTTAAACCACTACACATGCCCTTTAAAGGGGATATATAGCCTTAATATGGGATATATGTGCCGTTAGACTATTTTATGTGTTGAATATTGTTGTAATATCCTGAATTTTGGACCTACCATTTATAGGCATGATCCTATTGATCATGATGATTATATTGATGTTTTATTTTTTGGGTTAAAGACCCCACTGCATATGAACAAGATGATTTGCTTTTTATATTGGGTGTAAGCCAATTGTTGATGATATATGTATATATATTTTTTATGTTGGGTGTGGATCCTGAAGCACATGATCGATGAGATGTTTTGTGTTGAGTGAGAGGCTCTGGAGCACACGAGTACTTACATTTGTGTTGAGCATGAAGCTCTGGAACACATGAAAATATAATTGGAAATTTTGAGCATAAGCTCCAGAGCATTCCATGTTGATGTTGAGCATAAGCTCCGGAGCATCAGATCCTTGGCCATTGTATCCGTAGGTGTATTGTACAAGTACATCCTATCATTTAGTATTGAGCGAGAGCTCTGGAATTGCACTATGTTTGTAACTCCTTGTTATAAGCATTTAGTATGGGATTTGGTAAGCGCTAGGGGTTACTGAAAAGAATTTAATAAATTCTGAGTGAAAATGACTCGAGAAAAATATTGATCTCATCATACTTATTTATAAGTGATTAAATGAAATTTTGAATTTCTGTATTCTCATCAAGTACTGACGAGCTACCACATTATATGAGGGAAATCCAACATCGAAGGATGTTTAGAGTTGCCTAGCCTAGTAGACCGGAGCCATCTATCTACTTGACCTTCATAAAGAAGTGTCGTTAAGTCTAGGGATCATGATACATGATGCCCGAAGACAATTGTTACCGAGTATTTTAATACTATGTATTTTATACATAGTATGTATAAAGAATTAATTATGATTAATTATATAATTGAATAAAGAAAGAAGAGAAGCTCCACCAATTATTATTTATTACTAAAGGATTAATAAATAGTGAAATATCTATGAAACACTAACTAGGAACTAGTTAAAAGTTCCTAGGTTAAGAATTGAAAATTACCCCTGTAAATTAAAAAGGGTAAAATCAAGAAATCAAGGATTTCTTGATTTAACTGCCCCTTTGTTTGAAAAGTCTATCTATAAAGACTCAAGCCAAGCAAAGTCTTGGGGGTTCTGATTTTTATCTAGGAGAATTATTATTCTACATGTTTTTGCTCTTAAGTTTTTTCTTGGAAAAATTTTCCTCCAAGGAAAAGAGGTTTGATTCAGAACTGATTACTAGTTAGGAAACCCTACCTTAGGAGCTCTAAGATACTTGGATGTTGGAGTCCATCTCGAGGGGATCCAAATTTAAACCAAGAACGGTTCTTGGTTATGGTTGGGTGGGACGTGGTAGTTCTCAAGTGATTTGGTCGTCAAAACAGAGGTTAGAATTGCTTTGAATTGTTAATGTTGGTTATTTGAGTGTGCAGGTTCAGCCATTAACAGAGCTTCAAATCTCAAGTATGCATCCCTAGTTTGTCTATTCCAATCTTCTAGATTTAATACTGGATATGCTAGGTAAATTATTATAATTCATTTCCTAACCCTATGTGATTAATTTGTTGGTTAGAATTTGCTAGGATATGTGTTTTTACTACTAACCCTAAGCTATAAGTTGTTTTCCCAAATCATATTTACCTAGGGTTTATTCATCAATTTACTTCTGCAAGTGTTATTTATTTATAAATGTTTAGTAAGGGTTATGTACCCTAGTTTTAATTCTTGTATTGATTTATTCGGTCAAGCATAAACTAGGTTTCCAAAAATCTTATAGTCTTTCTTTAGGCTTTGTTTACTCTGCTGACATATTTCATTTATCAGCAAAGGCTTGGTTTTAGTTTAAATTAAAAAAAAAAGAAAACTAGTTCAGAAGTAAGAGATTAAATATATATATATAAGTAAGTACATATATAGAAACACTTAATTAAATAGTCTATAAGATAAGATACTAAATACATTAAGTATAATCTAAAGAACAAATTAAAATGTTCTACATTAAATCAAAGTTAAAATTAAGCCAATAAAGACCTTCCAAGCTCTTCCTCATTAAATACAAACTAATAATAAAAACATTTCCATTTAAATAAACATCACCATAATTGAATAAACAGAGGAGGCATCGTGACCATCCATGTGGTCCAATATCGACACTTTGTTCACATATATAAAACCCACACACCAAATCTCTTAAACAAGTATCGCATTCATTTTCTTAACTCATTGTAAAATCCAAATTATAAAACACATACATAGTGAGTCAAAATATAACACCATGCCATCATTCTTACTACTATTTTCAGCCTTCAAGTTTTGTAATAAACAGTAGTCGCTCTTTTATTAAAAACCCTCATCATAATATCTAACTATTCATAGTTTTTACATAGGCAACGACTAGGATTTCAAATCCTATAAATCATTCTACATTTACGATAGGCCTCACTATGCTAACGTATGCAAGCAATATTATGACAAACACAATGCTTCTAATAAAAACATCAAAACACTATTATCACAAATACTTTTCGCTACAGTCATGTCGCAAGACCCTAGCACTAGCACCTAAGCTTTAACATGGCCTCGGACATAGTTTTACTAATTACACAGACCATTAAGAATGAAACCTATAGTAATGATAGCAGTTGTGGGTCTTCCCCATGGCTTCCCATATGTTCCACATACATAATAAGTAAACGAATCAGTAATAAACTTAACCATTCAAGCTAGCGTAGCAACCCTGGGAAGTGCCAAAGCCATACATGGCATGGCTTTACCCATGCACTTCCCAGTAATCATAGCTAAGCAATAAATAATTCCAATTTATACATAGAGCATCCGGTTTGGTGAATTCCTCTTACAAACTCCCACTCTAATTAAATACATTGCTTTAATAAAAACGCAGAAGGAAATCATATGCACAACATATCAAGATTAACCATTACCATCATATAAAAACGATACATATATCTATTTTCAATAGAGTTTATGAAAGTATTTTTACACAGTCACCATTAAAGGCCGAGGACGAGGTTTATGCAAGTGTGCCAATGGGCTATGGCACCATTGCGAGGAATGGTGCAGCCAATGGCTATAAAGCCCAAAACCAAAATAACAATTTACATAACTAAAATGAAATACACAGAACCAGTGAGAACGCTAGAGTTACTCCATGGCCAAAAAAAAAATGCCATACATTAAAAACCCAAGTTTATTACATAGCCCCGAAGGCGATTTGAGTTCCCATAGTAAAACCCCCTTTTAGCAACGATAACCCAATTCTACCCCAAGCCAAGAAGTGACAAGCTTCACTTGTTTATAGAAGGCTTACCGTGGTCGCTTTTGCAATACATTGGAGGATACAAAAAAGTATGGAGCCACCCCAGCTTTGTTTCCTTTCCACCTGTAACCACAACCAAACATGATAAAGTTGAGAAGTATAACTATGAAGGAGCCTTGAAACCAAACATAAAATGCAGTCATGAAACTAGATGGAGCTTACCTTCATCACCGATGCGTAGTCTCCTTCGCAGCATAGAGACAAAACCCCAATTCTCCATAGACCCTAGAAAAATTACCAAACTGAATTGTGAGCCAAGCCCTAAGCTTGGGCTGCCATGAAAAACAAGGTGCATTAATGGCACCAGCTGGTAACCACTATTGAAATGCCAAACCCACTCTTCCATAGTTCAAACTTCTTTGCATTATCGTGGGTTTCACTCACCATGCAAAATCTTAAACCCATTTAACATATGGTATCACCATATGCATTAAAGGAAATTTCAACTCAAAATGGGCCTCCTAAGGAAAATTAATAAAATAATAGTTATAATAATAAAATAATATTTATTAATTTTGGAGGAAGAAAAGAAAAAACTACATTTTTTGTTCGTATTTTCGACATATCTCCCTATCTTTTTACTCAAATTTCGATTGGGAGAGCTCGTTGGATGCGGAATTAAATCTTAAATCCAACAAGTACCCACTCAACATACTTTTGATGGGCCCCTCTACCCAAAAAAAATAAATACCTGAAAAAATGTGATGATGACATCATCATTACATTTTTTCAGGTATTTCTTGTTTTTGGGGTATTGGCGCCCATAAAAAGTATGTAGAGTCGGTACTCATTAGATGCGGAATTTAATTCCACATCCAACAAGCTCTCCCAATTGAAATTTGAGTAAAAACACATGGATTTATGTCAAAAATATGAACAGAACAAGTAGTTTCTTTTATGATACCTATCCCCAAATTTATATTTAAAAATTGTTTAAGAGGTGCTCCCTTTTTGAATTTTAAAATCATTTTTATTGGCTAATACATGATGACATGTAATTTGTATTATTTTTGGAAGGCCCTTTTTAAATTGAAATCTCCTCTAATGTTATATTTTCGCCACCCTACACTAGCACAGTTCTTATATTAACACAATGTTCATTAAAACATGGTTTCATACATGGTATGCGCTAGTCCATAGTCCAGTCATAGGGTTTCGTTTTTAAATAACATGTAAACCCTAGGTTTAAATTTTAGGATCTATCTCCTCTTTGTCACAAGTCTCAAGTATAAGAACCATGGCATACGAAGTATGCCATGGTAATATATTTACCGATATTGAGATCAAAGTCTGATAAATAATCCAATATATAACCTACAAACAAAATCAAAAGGCATGTTAATACTTATCATTGAAATAACTGAAGTATGATCACATAATGGACTAAATATATGATATAATTGATTTTAACTACGTTAAGAAAATAATGAAAGAAGTAGTTTCACCTTGCTATAATCTCAGTCCATAATGAAGAATAATAACGAACAGTAGGTATGCTATTAATCAATTTGTTTAGCACTCTTTAAATCTTCATCATAAGTACAATCTGCATACAGGATAAAATTGGTGCCTTAGTTCGAAGAACTAAGTAAGCCTAAAAGTCAAGTGAATACTTTACCTCTCAGACCATCATGGGAGAACGAGTCCCGACACTCTGCCCACGTTGTTCCCACAAACAAAGTTAAGTCAGAACATAATAAATAACAAGTAACCATGTGCTGAAGTAACAGAGGCATTTCTCCAAATAATTAGTACATCGACCGAAATGAATAAACATGAGAATAGTTAATAAACAAAATCATGACATCTTAAGTAAAAAGCACTAATAATAATGACTGAAAGTAAATGACAGAACGTAAGAATAACTTATGAGTAGACAATGGTACATGAAGTGTATGGTATAAGTTTCCGCAATTCATTAATGTTCCATAAAGGCAATTTTTAATAGCCTAATAATTATTTTTTTTCCAATTTTTGGGGACATTACAATTGTTCATGAGGCGTTGACCATGGTCATTTCTAGACAAGAGATAGTTCGGAAGACACTACCATGGTCCAAGGATAGGTCCAGAGGTATTAACCATGGGTATGGGTTCCATTATAAGGTCATCAAGTTTAAATATTTGATATGCACTAAATCGCATATGTGATTTAGTGATCACGTAATATAAACCTCTCGTTAAGTAAAAAGTAGTGTATCCATATCACATATGCGATATAACCCATATGCAATAAAATGAACATGCGTTATATCGCATATGCAATATGTGTTTTATAAAAATATTGGGTTACATGTTGTGGGCCAGGTTTACTGTAGCAAAGGACATAATTCTTCTGAACCCACACACAAAGAACTCTTCAACCTGTAATTTAATCATTTCTTACACAAATCCATAGGTTTTGTACAAGTTTGGGTGGGTTTCGATGGGGAATGTACATAATAGAGCCCAAAAGTCAGCGAGGAAGGTGCTTACATTGGAAGAAGCTAAAAATAAAAAATAAAAGAAGAGGGAAGATTCAAGAAACCATCGTCATTCATTGGATGAGAAAATACTTCCCATTACCTCTCAACAGATACCTGACGTAGAGGCTAAGGAAAATAATGAAACATTAAATGAAGTTGGTTATAGGGGAGATGATATTCTTGGTCCATTATTAAGTGGAAAATATTACGAAGAGTTCAATAATTATGTTCCTCATGATGCAAATGTGATTCCACAACAACCATGCCAGGTGGTTCAATATTGTACTCGAAGTTTTCAGCCTATAGTGGATGTAAACGTCACTCTGACATTTCAAACGACAAGAAATCTCACATGAAAATGAAAAAGAACTCATAAATGCATACAAGTGGATGAGAGAGAATTGACTTCCATGGAAAGTAAGGTGGCTAAGTGCACTATCCTTTGTCAATGTTCTCAAATAATGAAACAATATTTTGATAGCAAATCTGAAGCCGGTAAATGCCAATTGTTTTTACCTTTGCTTAAATCTAGAAATATGGCAACTGTTAGAAGAAAGTTACGAATAAGAACATTGAATAATATCGAATCAAGTAATCACATTTTTAAGTCTATTGTTGTTGCATTCACATCAATTGGTAAAAAAAATCATTCATAGGACTGTAATATGGCTCGCCGCGTATTGGATGAATCAATTGTATGTAGATCCACAAGACAACGTCGTTTACTTAAATGAACATCACAAATTGTGCCTTTACATACAAATAAACTTAAAAAATATTCAGTAAGAATAGATATCCTTGATGTAGAGGGAAAAATGGAAACATTATGGACATTTAGCTATAGGTTTCCCCACAAATACATGAAGCTAGTTAAAGCAGTGAAGGAAGTAATGCACACGTTTTGGCACGATAACACTAGGCCTTCTTCTAACACAAAGGATGTGTTAAAACACTGTACGGGTTCTATGAACAATGAAACTCATGTTAAACATTATCTTGACATGACACAAACACAATTATTCGAGATGTTTAAATTTTCCCATGTAGAGCTAAGGATCGGGAAAACATCTTTTGAAAAATCAAAGCCTTGGTATGTTAGAATCAGTACCATCCAGAACACTTGTTGTTGTAGATGCCACGTAGAGTTTTATCTATATTATCATACATTTGCACATATCCATCATTTTTTTCATCCAACCATGTGCATAAATGATCAAGTATAGTACCGCCAATGTCATCTAGAGATTTCATCCATAGTATCGATAGTGTGTCCGAGGAAAGATGGGTAGACACATTACTTAAAAAAATGTGTAGAGGGTTCTTGCAACAATTGTGGTGGGCTATCATTATGTTCTGATTGCATCCATGAGAGTGAAGATCAAGCATTCAAGAATGCAATTTTTGAGAAGCAGAACTATCAATATGATACATATCAGCTACATGATGGGAAAGAAAGTACGGAGATTAAATTGGTGACATCATAGGTGAATTCATGTACATTAATTCGGTGACTCCATGTACATATTTTTATGTTGTTTTATAACAATGTTTATTTTTTTACACCATGTGCAAGAATGTGATTTTATTTCATAGTTTCGTGGAAAGATCCAACAGTACATTCAACATGTCGGTATGGCACGGTGGCAAGATGAGTAATTCAGAATATGTCGGGACACCTTCCCTCTCAGAATAGTATTATCAGTGGTTGACTTTGCAGAAAATTACACCCTACAACCATAATATGAAATACAAATTCAATACTATCACTCAGAGTAGGTCAGCATAATGGTCCATATCACATATCAACCTGGGCCGGATATTAAAGAAGAGAAACATGTGGTACTAAAATAAAGTCACTTCTACATAAGTGATTACCAAACTCATGAAATCCATTACGTGCAACAATGCTTTAAATTATTCTATAATCATGTGATAGCTATGGATATGCAATTTTATCGTCATTTGATTTGGTCAGATGGTTGTGCTAGACAGTTCAAGAATGCACATGTATTTCAATGGTTGTGTTTGTTGCATATAAAATACAAGGTGCCACATATATGGAACTACTTTGAAACTGGTCATGGAAAAGGAGAGCACGATGGTGTTAGTGAATGCATAAAAGCTTCCCTTTGAAGGGAAGAGATGAAGTTTACAGGTTCTCTCCTTTGAGACGTTGCATCTATAGTGAAATGGTGTGCATCTGTCATGGAATAACAAGCAAAAAGGAAACAAGTAGTGTGGAGAATATTCTAGGAGTTGACAAATGTGGACCAACCCCAAACACATCGGGTGAACACAGTGCATGGAACTCGATAGTTTCATTCAATTAGAAGCTCAAACAACTTGGCCCTACAAATTTGGACAATATTGAAGGCTTTCTTTTATAGTTCCTCGAGCATAGATGAATGGGATGATTGTGAGTATAGAGATACATTTGGTACATGGGATCGAGTGACACTTGACACCGATTTCAAGGGGGTTAGTGAAATAAACCATTTGGAAGATGATGAGACACATATTTCTACAGACTATGATCACATATCGGATCTCATACAAGAAGGTAAAAAAAAAGTAAATTAGAAATTTAATTTATGTATTATGAAATCGACCCAAGCAGAGTTTAATTTATGTAGAAATTAGAAATGAAAGACCTTTGTTAAAAAATGTATTTTTAACTCAACCTATTTCCTTTCATGAATCAGATATATCAAGTGGTTTCCCCAAAAAATAATGAATGGGGTTCTAATTATTGGTTGGCACATTTCTTAGAGGGGAAACAAACCATTCTTGAACCTGTTACAGATGATGAAAATATTGAGTTCCCAACTAGCTCGATGGTTATAAAAAGGGAGTACTTGACACTAGCATCACAACAGAAAAGGAAGGGTTGGTATGTATATCACAATTATAGACAAGGAGCTATTTTATACCACTTCACCAACCTATTAGTTGGTATAAACATAAAGATGGGCACACTTTTGAACAAAAATAGGTCACATGTACGATACTTGCAACCTCATATAGAGCATGAAATATTGATGGACACCATTGGCAGCAGAGATGATCCAGATGGCGTACTCGACTTAGTGCATTTTCAGGTGTTACTAGATTGTCCTGTGTGGCTAGATTGTGAGGTGTGTTATTTAAACTTTAAAGTGCATGATGAAGCACAATTTCAATTATTTAGCCTTAGTTTATTTCCAATGTAATAAACCTATGATTGACAGATACCTTTCATAGACATAATACTATTCAGAGGATACTGGACACTATAAACACGATCTTACAGCCTCAGGTGAGTTATTCATGTTTTCACTTTTTCATTGGCTTCTCTTTATTTTGTTATGAGAGTACTAATGTTTAGCCTTTCATTTTCCTAGGATACAAACACCATATATGGCACATTGGAGGCACCAAGAACAACGCGGTGTCTTTAAACACCAACAAATAGAAATAAAAAATAGCATGCTCTCAAGTTGTTGCAATTTACTCTTTTTGATGTTTTTTATATTAATGTACATTTAATTACATTGATGGGGTAAATATTGGGTGCATACATAGAGGTGGGTTACAATTTTTGGAAAGGAATTTTCAGAAAAATGCAAAAAATGCACCCTCGATCGAGGTCTTCATACCTCAATCAAGGGTTTAACAAGCGCTCAATCGAGGTTTTGTTTAACTCTCGATTGAGATCTCGGTAAAGCCTCGATCGAGGGTTTACCAATAGCTTGATGGAGGGTTATAAACAAACCCTCAATCGAGGTTTCTTTTTAAAAAAAATATAAAAAGGACCATGGGCACCCACGACCATTTACCCCATTTCTGCACAAACATCCCTTGATCGAGCAAGTACCTCGATTGAGCAGCTCTTCCCCCGGAGACCTCGACCGAGCTACCACACAAGCCACACCCCCTTTCACCATGATGTCGGAGTAGAGAGGTAACCCCCAATCCTTGTTTTCTGAAATTTAAATGGAATTTTAGTAATTTTTTTAGGTTTTAAAATGTTCGGTTAAATTTTTAAAAAGTCATTGTTATAGATGTTTTTAGGTTTTTTTTTCCTAGTATGTTTACAATGTGTGCTGGTAAGCAGAAATGTTGCTTGTAGCATTTAAAATTGAAATTTATTTTTATTTAAAATTTAATTTTTTGTTTTATATATATTTTTTCAACTGGTAGCGTTTATGTTGCCAATTTAATTTTTAAATGTGTGCCTGGCAAGCATAAATGCTGTCCATTTTTTTTCAATCCTCCGAGAATACACGGAGGATTGAAAAAATTCAAATTTATAGTTTGTCTAAATATTTCTATCAACCGCTAGTCATTTATGCTACCGGTTTAATTTTGAAATGTGTGGTAGGCAAGCAGAAATGCTACCCAATTTTCTTGTATCCTCTAAGAATACA